>JAQBSW010011108.1:0-21424 GCA_029291075.1 Eudiplozoon nipponicum | reverse complement strand
CAACACTGGCGTTGTTACCATGTGAAAACTTTGCGCAACGAGGTGAAACGATCAACTATACTGGGAAAAATAGCACTTGTATATGTAACAGTGAACAATGCGCACAAATGGTTAATTCTCAAGCTATCAAAACAATAATGACCAGATCTCAGACATCACTTTGCAATACTGCGAGAATGACCTTTACATGCAAACACGCATACACACAAACACAAACGCATACACACTCACCAACTAGCCAAAACAAGAAACAGCAGTAAAAACGAGTCAGATTTGTTACCACTAGCATAATCAATTGAAAACCCAAAATGTATAAATATGTATGATTGTATAAGAGATGATTAGTATTCACGAAATAAATGGCCTTTATCCACTTCGTTATTTGTATTTTCCTAATTATAAGAATTCTGTGTTAAATTAAAAAGGAATGGACATTACAAATATATATATATATATATATATATATATATATATATAAGTTAATGGTATCTATATAGTAATATATATTTAAAATTATATATACATTTACTTTTTGAATGTTAAAATTAATTTCTAGCCTATTTATTCTTTGCGGGCAATGAAAAACGGGCCGAGATAATGAATTAATGTAACATAAAAATCAAAGTAGCATTACATATTGGTAAACGTAACATATAGCTAGCTGTTGATCACAGATGATATAATGATATTATTGATTGCTTAGATTTAGATGGGTTATTCGTTTTTATATACCTTATATTTAGACTTATCGTATATTTCGCGCATACTGTCTCTATTCGCCTTCTGTCTCTCACTGGATAATTTTGATTCATAGCATATCGAAATCATTATTTCATCGTTCGATTTTATTGTCTCTTAATAATAATTTTAATTACGTTGACCTAGACACGTGCCGTAATGCTGTATTTTCTTAATCGTTTTACTAATACAAAACCTTTTATTACATTTTGAACAAAGGATCAGTTCAGACAAAACGTGAACTGAATATTAAAAAAGTGAATTAAAGAAGACATTTTCGTTTAAATTCCTATTTAGAAAGTGCGATAACATAATTAATCATATATACTAATCCACATGGTTTGCTAACATATTTAGTTTATATGTGGGTATTCATAAGAGTTTATACAAGCAAACATATATATATTCTATTCAGCCGCGGTGCAATTACTGAGGCTGGTACGTCGCCTCTAAATGGTAAGTTTAGGAAAACCTGCTTGACTGTATCCTCTCTAGTGCGAATCTGCCGTGCACCTTTTTACGCAGTGCGACCATAAAGTTTAACGTATCTACAATTTTCTTCCGTGGGTGATAGATTTGAACTGTCAGTTCTGCAAAGATCCGTTTGATTCTAATTTCGAAGTGTTCGTTTTCGTGGTGGCTGGGTGATGGTTCGTTCTCTCAATCCGAAGGCTTCAACATTATTCGTACTAATCACTGGAAATGAGGCGATATTAATTTTGATGTCTGGCTACGTTTCGGTACTTCATTTCTATTTAAATCATCAGGGTTAAAATACCACAGATTATAATATTGACACCATCGTATTTAAGCAATGTGATAATCCCGTTTAAAACAGATGTATTAAAATTTTTTTTTAAATTTGACTCAGTAACGTTTTTAATGAAACAAAGACCTCAGTTACTAAACCCCTACATCTACATGTGCATGAAATACAAAAACGTCCCAATGTGGAGACTCCGTAAATATTAGTAAATGAGAACCCCATAGATGCCAAGTCGTTTTCAGTCTTAATATACCCATTTGAAACTGATAAGCTCGAATTCGCGTTCACATCTATTAAATTCATGCCTGCAATATCTTGAGCTGACTTGCTTGTGTCCTCAAACTTAAGATTAACTTCCACGTTGATCGTACTTAAATATAAATTTGGTAACTTAGTATTAGGAAACGGACTGTGTACTTCTTACATAGCAAAACACCCGATCAAATAACCTAGAAAGAAATAAGACGTGAAAAACGGAATTATTAAATTACCTGTTAAGAACGTCCACAATATACGATTCAAAGAACAAAATGATAGCAGGTGTATATTGTGAAAATCGAATAATTATAATCGTAAATTGGAGAAATGAAACAAATGCAGCTTGCCGAGGAAAGTAAGGCTAGTCAAGTACAGATTACCAAAACTGAAATTACACACAATTCAAAAGTATATATTCTGTCAGGTATTTAGACAAAGAATGTTTTAGAAAATAAACGAATAATTCATTTTTAAATAATAATCGTTTCAATCAGCAAATGCAGTTCATTTATCAATAAATCTCACTTTAATTTTTATCCCGGAGTATCTTCTACACCATAAAGCCTTCTGCAAATGACAGACTCAACCTATTCTACCAGTTCAATTGCAGCAACTCTCAAAGGAACTGTTGCGATTCTAATATAGTTAAAATTTAAAATTCAAATAAATTGAGAAAAAGACAAACTAGTTTGTTATTTTAGTCAAGTTTGCACTCTTGATATAAGCACCTAACCCATTAATTAATTACATATGTCAGTATAATCTAAGAATTGTATAGTTTAGAAAAGGCAATTCATCCATTAGACTAGTTTCTACAATATACAATTCTTAGTTTATAGTGACATATGTAAGTTATTAATGGGTCAGGTGCTTATATCAAGACTGCAACCTTGATTTTAATAATTGTTATCACCGCTCGCGCAAACAATCTTCGTTTAAACTTTTTTGTTTTTGTGTCTTAAGTTTTGCGTAATTAATATCAAATTAGTTCAAATACACAATTGAATATATATTAGTTCTCCCTTCTCTCTAGATTTTGTCTTAACAATAACTTCACTCTTGTTTTTAACGTAGGTATCTGTGTATAATTTAGTAATATTTACCTTTAGTATATAGCTTTTTTATATCTATGAAAGTCAGAAAATCATCTTTCTCGTGCTCTGACGTGAAATTGATAATTTTATGTGCTTTGTTGGAAATTCGAAGCAATTTTTGTGATTGCGACATGTTTTCAAAGACAACAAACTTATTATCAATTCGTGGTTGGTTTTCACGAATTGACAGGTTGTTAAATCTACATTCAAAAGACAATGGATATACTTAAATAATAAACAATTTAATATCTAATGGCTATCGCATACAATATATTGAGTCAAATTTTACAAGGGGAAATCGACAGAAACAAAGTATTTCGGACTACAAAAGAAAACAGTTTAATTCAACGACCCATTTATTAGGTATGAAGTTTCTCGCAAAGCACAAAATGAAGTTGAATTGGCAATAAAACGCACATTTAATCTAGTGAAACTATGAGTATTATTTAAGGTAACACTCTTGTCTTCACCAGTATTCGAAGAGAAACAGCCTTTCATTTCAACATCGATTATTATTTACCAATATAAATGCGCAAGTTTTCGATCAACTTACGTAGTCCGATCGACCAGACGATCAATATCTCAAATGATAGAAAATTGAACTTAAGGCCTGTTTTAAATCAAATGTTGAATTCACGTTTGCACATCATCGATATTTCACACTTATGTTCTCCAGACGTAACATTTAATATAATTACTAAATTTAAAAATTGAATGGCATTTGGCGCATACGAAGCTTTAGGGATAATCATTTTGAAATCGGATTTATGTAAGCAGATAGAGCAAGTTCAGGTTTTGAACTTGAACTGGAGGTGAAGAATTAAATTGATTGGTTGCGCCCGTGGTTGTCACTCTCCACGTTTATAGTTTTCTATTTTGTTTGGTCTTTCAATTTATATCCAGATACTTGAGAAGAATATGAAAAAGAAACGATTTTTGTATATGATAAAGTTTATTTGCCCTTTTGCACATGGAAAGGGTACTATACATATCTCAGTCTCAAACGAGGATTCCTAATTTGCTAAAATTAGTGTTTTATTGAAATTGTAGGGAATTCTGAGGATGAACAGAGGAATGACTACTCCGAATGTCATGAGTAAATCGGCAAATTTTAAACTACACCATTTCCCCCAGATATTACACACGTTTGAATCTATAAATTGACGAGACCAGGGACGTATACGCTTTACATCTGGAAATGAAAGTTATTTAAAATTTTATTAACTTATAATTCTGATCAAAGAACCGCAATTGTCAAGGGGGTATACAAAGTATATGATGGCAGCGCAACGCAACGCAAGTAATATTTTATAAGTTAGAAATTGTTCATTTAATCGAGTGACAGCTCTCAATATTACTTAGTCAGAATTTAGTCAACAAATTAAACGCTATTTAACGACCAGATATTAAAGCGAATAATTGATAGACAACGGGACGAAGATAAGAACTATCCCAGCTATTTACAGATCTGCATTAATCTATTTAGAGATTTTATTTAAAAATCCAGAGCATATGTAAAATTCTATTTTCTAATATATTTTTACTAAATATGGCGTATTTGTAGAATATTGAACATTTCAGTGCTCAAAACGCTTGAACCCATTCTTTAATTTAAAAATGCACAATACTATACAGATAAACACACGCACAAACAAAAAACATCGAAATATTGGTTGGAATGCGTTAAACGTTGATACGAAATAATTAACTGTTTGCATACAACATGACAGCAAATAGGTAATTTGGCGTATAAAGTAATAAATGCGTTCTGTATTAACATTCATTTATTTTGCATCTGACATAATTTTGAACATATCTATCATTAAAATCCCGTCTTATTGTTTTTAATCAGTTTTGATTGACGATTGACTTCACGAGCATTTACCTGCCTTCTGCACGCAAGGCGAGAATGGCGTTAGGCGTGCATCATCACTAAGAAATTATTTAATTTATGTAGCTGTGACGGCAAATTTCAACGCCTTTCGATTTGCTAAGAGTTACGCTCGAAGTCGTACTTGTCATTGCGATAGCAAATACTATAAAATCTCCATAACGATAGTTAACATCAATTGTTCGTACGTTGGTAATATCAAAATCAATTTCTTGAAGAAATTTTGTCACTTTCGCAAATCGATATTACTTTTTAAACTGAAAACGGTCACCATTTGCTTTTATGATAATTATTTGCTATATAGAATTTACTATGACTTTTGCTGACAAATTATTATGTTTTTTATTTCCAATTAATCTTTTAAATACGCAACTGGTAAACAAATTGTTGTTTTTAAATTTTGAATACAAACAACTGGTGATGCGCAAGAGGTTTTTATTTATTCTTTCGTAATAGTTGAACTTTTATACTTAATTTCGCTACAATTATTGATCGCTAGAAGTTATTGATTGTTTATCTGTCTATATTAATCGCCCGCTTTTCATTGAGTAGACGTTTCACCATCAGTGGTCATTATTGATCATTAAACACATGTTTTGGCATCATAATTAGATGGCATTTTTTCATCTATTATTATAATTCGTTTTTCACAAGCTTCAATATTCAAGTTATGAAATGCCAACCGGTTATTCAGTTAAGTATAATGTAAAACCTTTCCGATTTTGGATATATATATATATTCATTGTACGAGTGTTATTTAGGTTAACACACTTGCCTATATCAGCAATCAAATAGAAACAGACGTTAATGTCGATATCAAATATTATTTACCAATATACATGCACAAGTTGTCGATCAACTTACTTAGGTCGATCGACTAGATGGTTAATTGCTCGAATGAGAGAATATTGTAACTTAAACGGCTGTTTTAAATCAAATGGTGAACACACATCTGCAATTGCGCAACACATCGTCCAAACATCAAACGTATGTTCTCCAGAAGTAGCATTCAATGTAATTACTAAATGAAATAACAAAAGGGAGCTAGCCACATACGCAGCCTTATGGATAATCAAATTGCAGTAGGATTTATGCAAGCAGAAGAAGCATGTTCAGGCACTAAGCTCGAACTGGATGTGACTCACACAACTGGTTGGTTTCCCTTTTTTCACATTCTATGTTTACAAATTTCTTTCTTGTTTTGCTTTCAAATTTATTTATAATGATATGTTCGATAGTGGATACTTGAGGAGATAATGAAAAAGAAGAGTTTTTTGTATCTGATAAAATTAATATATATATATATATATATATATTTAACTGTGCAATTATATGTATAAATATTTTTATACTTGTAAAAATGATTATAGTAACGTTTTAGCAGTGTCTAAAATTGGCTCACTTTTTCAATATACTTTCTTTTACAATGGCTATTATTGTGCATGTGCTATTGATGTTAGAAAAGTGAAGAGTTGACCGAAATATTAAAGAAATGAGGCTAATCAGCTCAATGGCTACACTGTCATGTTGGACTGACTTGATTGAGCGCACGAGTGATAGAAATTGCGAAAGTCTTCTGCACAGAAGCCTCTAGTTTTAATTTTGCTTTTTCCTACACCTATTTGCGATGTTATTGATCAGAATGAAAGATTGTATGACTTTTTGGATCTTGTTTGAATAAAACATCAAGTTTAATTTGCAACTTCAGAGGAAAAATTTATGTTGTAGCGCTTTTCACAGGTATTTATCGAAATTTCACATTAATTCGCATAAAGTTTTCGGCACGCTTCGTTATATTTAATGCGCTTTGCAATTATTATTGGCAATAAACTTTGTGTACATTCGACTTAGAAAAAAACTATTAACTATATTATGTTAAGCTTTATTGACTTTCAGTTTCTGCATTTGGTTTTTTAATTTTATTTTTATAATTTTTCACTAATTTAATTATTGTTGTGATCGTCAGAAATACAATAAATTTCATGAATTTAAATTCATAAGTTCAAACGAGTCTATTTGTGGAAATTAATTACTCATAAGAACAAGATATTCGTTTTCAAAAATTAATTGAGCGTGCTGTTTTTATATACGAGACACACATACATATGCATATAAATATATTAGTTGACCCTTCACATTATAGTCGCTGGTGAATTGCCCAGCATACATTAACATCAAAACACTGTCCTGCGAACATATCTACTATCCGTGATCTAATTGCAAAAGTTAGCCATCTCTATTAGAACGCTATTGAGAAAATAGCCACTTCACACAAGTTAATTAAACCGGTTCCATAAAATTAGAAAAGTGTTTATTAGAAGCTAGTAAACGATTTAAAGAAATTGCTAAGCTATCTGATTGACGATGGCAACTGTGGATGTATCAGGATTTTTTCCTTATATGGCCATTGTTATAGCACTATGGCTATTACCTGTGCAAGAATGCCACCTGTGACACAATCTTTTTTCTTTATTGTTTAGATAGGTTGTCCGACTGCTTTCTGTTCGCACCGTATATGAATTACGCCGCATAGGTCAGTTGGTGAAGTTGACGCGTAAGTAATTTTGATATATTACTTTATATATACATAGATACAAATTTTGAATTGATTTTGACACGCCTTTAAAAACAAAGGAAGATGCGTTTTACAAATTGTATCCTGTGGATTTGAAAAAATTCATTAATCTTTAATGATGTTCGAACAAACGTATTTTGTTAATTAAAAGCTTTGGGTATGTCTCTTGTAGAGGAGCTTTGTTTATCCAACAAGTATAAATGAAAGTACGTATTAGGTGTTGTGAACCTAGTAACAAATTAGTTCAGCTGTGACCTAATACATACTTGCATATATATTAGTTCTCCGCAAAAAACAGTATTTAACTATTATATATTGAATTGAATGATGTCATGCTTACCGCGAAATCTGATAACTGATATCGATCAAGGCCAGAGTGTATGGATTTACTTGAGTAACAGGTGTTCAGAAATTGTTGTAATTCTCAATTTCGGTGAACTTTAGCATAAATTAATATCAATCATATTGGTAGCATGTATCGACTCCGCAACCTTAGTGTTAGTTCCGTGTATCTTTTTGGTACAAAGATGTTGGTATCGGGTACTGACACATAATCCATAGTGTTGATATCCTTTACAGACTCGGTATATACGTTATATAGAGTAAGTTAGCGTTGAAGTCGTATTGTCGAGACTTTATATGATCTTGGCTTTACTTCTGCAAGTTTACACGTCCGTCTAGGCGATTTTACTGTCCTATTTTCCGACATTCCTCACCAAAATATATATTAATTAAAGGGCGGTATACCGGCTCCAACTGATGAGACGCCCGTAAGCACGAAACTAATGTGCATGAGATTATACTATCCGATAATGCTTTATTTGGTTTACCCTTCTGGTCACAACTGAACTAATTTGTTACTAGGTTCGCAACACCTAATACATACTGGCATATATATTATTTCTTCACAACAAACAGTATTTAACTGTAATATATTGAATTGAATGATGTCATGCTTACCGCGAAATGTGATAACTGATATCGATCAAGGCCAGAGTGTATGGATTTACTGGAGTAACAGGTGTTCAGAAATTTTTGTAATTCTCAATTTCAGTGAACTATAGCATAAAGTGATGTCCATCAGGTTGATATCATGTACCAACTCGGAAACCGTAGTGTTAGTACCATGTACTTTTTCGGTACAATAGTGTTGGTATCGGTTACTAACACAATAGCCAAAGTGTAAGTATCCTTTTCAGACTCGGTATATATATTATATAGTGTGAGTTAGTGTTGAAGTCGCATTGTTGTAGACTTTATATGATGTTAGCCTCACTATTGCACGTTTACACATTCGTCTAGGAGATTGTACCATCCTATTAATCCACATTCTTCGATCAAATATATAGTGGTTAAAGAGCGTAAAACCGGCTCCTACTGATGAGTCGCCAGTTAGCACGAAACGAATGTGCCTGAGATTATACTTTCCGTTCATGCTGCCTTTGGTTTATCCTTCTGGTCACAACAGATCAAATTTTTTACTAGGTTCGCAACACCTAACACATACTTGCGAAGAAAACCCCTGTCGCAGTGCGGCAGATGTACGTCTGTCTTTAGGAAAATGTCGTTTTGGCTTATATACTCTATGTACTCGCTTATTTTTCGTGTTTTAAAAGTTAAATGAAACGTCTATCTTTCACCCTACAGTAATATTGAATGCGCTTGTTTTACACGTTTCACCATGCAAATCATTTTTTTTTTCCTAACTAATTTTGTGACAATCTCAAAATAGTCAAACCGGAGGAGAGCCTCCGACTGATATTATTTTTAGTTGTGAGGAATTACAGCCTCAAATTTTTGTTATTATTGCATATTTTGATTTAGCCAAACTATTTCCCACTGACTGATCAAAATGAAATCGTACCACTTCAATTTCCGGCATCTGCAGTGTCATCTGCAAAGGAATTTGCTAAAAGAAATGCACCTGCTGTTAATCCTGCTTGCTATTCATCACCAAATAAAAATAGTAATCTATCATGCGCAAATGAATTTTACGGCAAACTGCGAAATTTTGAACCTGCAAATGGCGTTCAAGTTAAAACACCTAGTCAGATTAAAAATGATGGATACATTTCGCCCGTGAACCGTATCCTCAGAGAAACAGAATACGAAAAATTACCACGCTCGTCTAACGACGTAAAATTTGCTAATTTGCAAAATTGTTCTGATTTGAATCTTTGTTGTAAATCGCGAAGCATGATCGAGCAAAAATGTATAGAAGATCCCGTTGATGAAATAAAAGATTTGGACAACAGTAAACTAAATCGTCTTCAATCTGTAACAAATGAAGGAAAATGTCATAACCAGATCCAAAACGTAAAACTGACTGAATCGTCACGCGATGAAGAAGACTTTAAAAAGACCAATGATCTAATTTCTGAAGATTTGAGTCCCGTGTCTTTGCTCGTGACTAAATGTGACAAAGTTCAGCCTAGTCGAGAACCAGAGGTGAGTTCTACCTAAATTTTATTTACAAGGAATTTTACCGTATTATATGTTTTTTTTACATTGATTGTTTGAAAGATAATATAAAGAACGATTTTCTTAATGTACAAATTATTAGACGGACAACTTTTTGCATTCAGTTGATTTGTTTAGACGATTTATTCAAATGTCAAATCTGTTTTACTAATGGAAATTACAGACATGGTTCTGATACACTACTTAATAATGTTCAACTGGATTCAACATAAAATGCTTAATACAACAACGAGAATAAAGCGTTAGACCAACATTGAGATGCACACGCACACATACACACACACACATTTCAACTAATTATATTCGACTCGTGTACAAATTTCTTTCGTATAATTAGCTGCAGAAAGAGAATGCTGCAACTGACCGTATTCTCAATGCGTAATTCGTTTTCATTCCCTGTCATTCAACAAAGTTTGGACTGTTATTAGTATAGACTCTGTGTTCATGCGGCAAAAGTGTTCTCTCCTTATCCAGCTTAAGCTTAAATTATTTTGCCTTTCATTATTTATTAAATGGCCAGTCCTAATTACATATAACACTAAGCAGTATGTTCATGCTTATGAAAAAAACAAGTTTTGATTGTAAGATTTCGTGGGGGCCTCTTTAACACGTATATTTCACAAGCATCAATTGTGCAGTGAATAGGAGCATGGTCACTGCTCTTTAACTTTAAACACAATAGGATTGGTGTTTACTTTAAGCTGGAAAACTCGATATAATTTTTTTTTACCACCACCCGCCCAATCATTAATCGTTTTACTGAATTATCTTTACATATTTGGCGTAAGCTGCATTATTTTAATGTTCGTGACTGTACAGTAACTGTGCAGCCCACATTTCCAGTCAAGTACAACGTATGCGGGACTGCTAGAGGTGAGAGCCGTATTTTCATATATATGTATTTCGATTTGATCATTGTTAGTCAATTTGTCATCATAATCTGATGATGATCGTCGAAGTTCAAAACGCGTCATTTCGTGCGACTGTTGGTGGTTTTGCTTTTTTTTCGACGAATTTTTAAATACAATGAGATTGGTGTTTACTTCATTCAAAGAAATACTCAAGTAGTCTCTCCCTCAGTCAACTAGGCATCATTAATTCTAGACTGTCACTCTATCTTGATACACTTTTACAAAGCCATCGTTCACTTTTTGAGTAAAATTTGTACATATATGCCTGATCAAAAAATTCAGGTTGGTTTATTAGTACAAGTGAATTAAATTCAGGTTTTGGTAGCGTAATGGAAGAGTCTCAAGTTCTAAACAATTTAATCCGTTTTCAGATTCTGAATGTGTTGATTCTGGCACCTACAAACGTGTGCTTAATAACAGCGACTCCAATTAAGATGATGCATTGTGTTATGTCATTTCATGCAATTGTTTGTTTATATGGGCAACTTATTTACATAAGCTTAATCAAAAATTCGAAAATGAAAAAACAACATTTTAATAAATGTTTATTTAAACAGAAAATATGGCATATATTTTAGTATTTCGGTACACATTTGCGATTATACTTCCCTGTTTTATATATAAAGTATGCTTTACGAATAATATAATCGGTTGTGATTCATGTAAATTGGTTTTTATAAAATTCACAATAACATTCCCAAAGGAAAAGAAAAATTCTAAATTTTATCCGATTCGAAATAATCAATTAAGTATTTAATTTAAGATTATCTGTAAATGACCATGTTTATAATTATTCGAGAAAAAAATGAAATAGCAAAAGAAATATTTATTTTTTTATATATTTATATTTAGAATATGTGAGTGTGTGTCTACTTGTGAGCTTCTGAATCATTTAATTATTAATTTTTAAAGAAGAAATTGCAATCTCAATTTATTCCTGAGCATTAATTTTCTGTAAGCGTAAATCGCTTTATGATGGTATTAGATAAATGTTCAATAATTCTGCGAAAATATCCATATAATTTGGTATTTATTTGTTTTTTTATTATATTTTATATTTTACATATGTTACTAATATAAGTTATAGTAAGAGATATATTTGTTTAATTAATACATTTTCTCAGTATTTAAGTAAAGAAAAGGGTATTTAGCATTTAGTATTTTCACTGTATTCTTGTAACCAGCTATTTATTTAATGAATTTCGCATGCTTTGTGCAACGGAACGCTGTTTATCTGAAACTTTCTATCCAATGTATATTTTTAATGCCACAGACTATCATCTTTAAAAATAATAACTAATTTGTCACGAATGACTATGCATGAAAATGCCGTGAGTGTTGTGGTATATTTTTCTGTGTTTACAAAAGAAGATGATGATTAAGAGATTTTTGGTTATATCAGAATTACAACTAAACAATCATTGATTGCGAACTTGGTGTAAACACCAAAATCATTGTATTAAACCAATTGTCAAATATATGCAATTCGGATTGATCCTCGCTACTCAGTTTGCTGTCGTACTCTGATGATGATTATGGAAGGTCTAAACGCGTCAGTGAGTGCTACTTCTTTATTTTTGCTCTTGTTCAACGATTAGTTAAATACAATGCGGATCTGTATTTACTTTAAGCTTGCAAACTTGAATAAATATTTCTAACGGTCTTACGTGGCGTTAGTTTGGAATGTATATAATTGGCGGGCATACGGTTAAATGCTTTCATAATCATATACATTTTATGGTTCAATTGAATTGCATGTAACAAAAAAAATTACTAAGCGGTTACTTTTTCCAGCTTTCTAATTTTTTGTGTTTTCTAAATTGACTAATTTGATCGTGTTATATTGTATACTATATAGACTGTTCAATTAATATTTTGCCATGCCTCGTTGATATGGCGTGCTATAGTTTATTGCATTGATGAAACTTGTTCATTACGAATAATTTCTGGTATAAGGGTTTTATTCAATCAATCGACTAACTATATTCCCCTACGCACTGACATGTGCATTTTATGTAATTACCGACCGGTGCTGCAGAGCTTCTCTTAGCGATGTTAGCAGAAGTATTACCCTTCATGGAAGAAATCTGAATAATCAGTGCTAAATGAAGTAATGGCTTTCATGGCATCATTGATGATTAATAATTTTAAAATTTTGTTTTAACTTCACTCACAATAGCTATGAAACATCAGGCGATGACTCGTTCTCATTAAAAATTTTCATATTTACTTTCCTAATAAATATATAATCACATCATAGAATTGAATTCATGTATATTTAATTATATATAGAGATATGTATATAACTAGAGAGAGAGAGAGAGTATATATATATATATTGATTGGGCTGATTATTAAGTGCATATGCGTATGTATCTGCGTGGGTCTTTTTGTGTGTAGAGGTCCTTCTCGCTGTAATGTAAAGTGTTGTCTGAGGGTAAACCATCTTTCCATTATATTGTTATTGTATATATATATATATATATATATATATATATATAGATAGTTTCACTTCACCATTTTTTAAATACAAGAACATAGTTTTTTTCTTACATATATATATATATATATATATATATATATATATATGGATATTTGGCCTCGGCTTTCCGTAAGTCCACTATTACATTTATGATTTATAATTATACAGTCTTATCTGTGGCACTGCTCTGATAACTTCTTTGATGTGCTTATTGGTCTATTGCGTAATTCTTTGATGTAAACAAGTTTTGCTAATTTTAGAAATACAATTCGCTTGACACAGCTTTAATGCATGTTTTTTAAAATAGAAGAAATGCGTTCCAACAAGTCTTGTTTCGAATCGAGTCACCATGTCTAAATGACAAATATCTGGCATGGACATTGGCTATATTAATTGGATTTTATCATATTCCAAGTATTTCAAATTTTTAATGATCATCATATGAGGAATATTATTATTCATTTTTAAACGAAGGATTATAACTGACATGTATCGTAGTCATTTTACCTTAATCGTTATTAAACTATCATCTCATTAAAAATTTATTCTTGCTTATATACTAGAATACTGCTAAACTGTTCCTGTGTTCACTGTATATAATTAAGCGCAGCTATAAAAAAGTAATTAGTAAATAATGCCTCACTGCCATATAACCATAAGAAAAATTACAAAAGAAGCAATGATTATTTTAAAGTGATAATAATAACACGAATAATAAATTAATTATATAAATTATTGGAAAGAGATTTATGAAGGAGTGGATATAGTTACTATAAGTATATTTACCTATATAAAATACAGATCTAACAAAACAAACTAAACCACTACACAACACCTTTATGACCAAGTTAAATTTAAGGCAAAAGAACATCCCTAGGCCAGTTTTCTTTGGATTTTCACCGTATCAGATCAAAAACACAACCAAACCTCGTGGCTAAATCTGTTCAATTAACCAAAAGAAGTTACTAAGAGTATTATACTATAAATTTAATGCTTCACTGCCATATAAGCATGAGAAGAATAACAAAGTAAAGACATTTTTTAATAACGACAAAAATCCTTTAGGTACACAAATTGTTAAAGAGAATTATGCCTGGGACGACATAGTCACTTCGAGTATATTATAAACGTATTTACAACACCATTATATCTAAGTCATTTTTAAAGCAAGGCAATATCGACAAGACAGCTTCCTTGCAGATTTCATTGTATCACATCACAAAAATAACCAAACCTTGCAGCTAGCTCTGTCCAACTAGGAAAAGAAAGCTACGAGGATGATTCGGCTATAAATCTACAAGAAGATCGCCATCAATCTCGACTTGATGATATAACGCGCAGGGTTCCCAACCAATATTTATGGCACGCACGTCTTCCTCATCTTGGAAGAGGAGTTGGTCCCATACTACCAAATTTGGATATCGTCGAATTAAACTGGTTCTTCAATACCAACATCTAATCAACTTGTTTCTTACGCTATCCTGGGGTTGGGTGTGAGAAAAACGCTCTACTGGGCAATCAAAGATGTGGCATGCACTAAACGTGACCAAGCCAGCGCAGTTGATAGAACCTTATTTCCTTTTTTTATAATGATGAGCACATTTTAGCCGGTCCAAAAATAGGTCTAGCGATATTAGCGTTGATTATTCGTTAACGGTAGCGTACATGTTCTTTTCTTCTCCAGCAACAGTGGTAGAATGCATATAAGCGTCCAAAATCATGAAATGTAATGGATCAAGTCTTACTAACGTATTATAAACCTGCCCGCACAGATTCATTTTGGACACGACCTTTAAGGAAGGTTAAAATACTCGCATTTATCCATAAATAGTAAAGGTTAGTAAAGCTGTTATAGCTTTCGTGGTTAACCTCGATTATTGATAGAGCTGTCAGGGTGTGCAAATCTGTCAACTAGGTCCAAATCTCCTTTCTGCAGACGTAGAATTTGTGTGAGTGATGACTGATCCTGCAAAAGTATATTTCATTTACAGGGTTCAAGCTTCACACCGAAAACGTAACAACAACAGAACAAATCTATTGAAGAATCTATTCAGAATCTCGAAAGCCAAATAATAATCCAATATCGTGTTACATGATTGAAATCGAATAATCTATCGCCCGGGAAATCTCGATTCCTGCACATTAGCAACGATTACAAAATTAATGAAAAGTGGTGAAATTGGACAGCCTTGACAAACACCAGTACTGGTAATATAGTCGCATGTTAATTCGATGGGACCAGAAGCCTGTCTATAAAATGCGCGTATAATATTTACAAATTTCGATAGATTATCAAATAGAAAATTGCGATCTACAGAGTCAAGTGCACCCCAGAAGATTACAAAGACGGGTATTATGCAATAGTTATATACATTTCGCTGATCAAGAACTTTCCATAAGGTAAAAATATTATCTATATAACCTCGTCCTGACTAGAATTAGGCTTGTTCCTGTCTAGTATCTTATTCACGTGAAGCGCTCGACCAATGTCAGATAATCGAAGCAAATAACCTTAATAGAACTGTAGTCAAGCTTATACCACGATAGATATCACACGATTTACGGTTTCTTTTAATGAAGATAGGAATGATGGTCTACACATTCCAAACTGGCGGTACGATTTCCTCAATCTACATAGTACGAAAATTGTTAGTCCTTAAATAAACTGAGAAACAAATCATGGGGCCTGTAGCTTTACAACGTTTAATAGATAGGATTGCATCCCGTATTTCTAACTCTGATGGCTGTGCGAGATCGACAATCCACACTGTTCATATAGTCATATTTTCGTAGATCGAGACTGCGGCACGTGCCCACAAAAATTCACCTATTTAGAGTTCAACCAATCTATCAAGACAACTTATGTTATTGAAAATATAAGGTATTAGTTACTATGATTTATAGTTTCGTTAACTTTTAATTGTCTCGCACATGTTGCGTGGATAAGTTAGAAAAAACTGCGGCTATTTTCTGATGCTATCGCTTCTACCATCTAATTAGCCTTTCTCGCCTAAAAAAAATCGTTATCGACTTTGAGATTGCACTAAATTTGGCGTCTCTTTGAGCATTATCATAATCTAAGCTAGCTCAAATTCGGCGCCTAATTTCAAGAATCTCCAAAAAATTTACAGAGACCTAATGCTCATTTCTATGGGTGCCTACAATGCTACATACTGAAGTAACTGAATTGTGGAACATAACTTCGAGCAAAATTGGAATTTCGCCATCAAGAAAATTTACTTTGACTTTAGCATATATTCATTTTTTATCAGAAAGGTAGTTGTTCGAGTTTACTTACATCTATTTGAGATTTATTATAATTTATTTCTTCAGAGGTCTTGAGTCCAAATCTACAACCGATAAGTGCATGGACCAGTCAACACAAGAGTTCCAAAATGTTTGACAGTCCTGGAGGCAACCACACCATCTATAAAAAATTGCTATATGACCTATTTAGTCCACCTTTGTCCTGAGGCTGAAGGACGCCATGTGTCTCCATGTTTTTCCTTACGTCTGATGATTATGCTACATAAGTATAGCCTATTTTCCTCGCAGCTATCCATTAGTTATTCAACGTTAACTTTGCTCGTAGAATCCTGTATTCCGGTTTCTGATACGCAACATTTATCCATTTCTAATCTATCCACCATGCTTGCAAGAGCTCAGCTTTGTCAAATGTGTTTTAATGTTCACACATTAAATGCGCTGACGTTAAAACATTATCTAGGCTTAATTTGTGATTGTTTTACTTGAACTATGTCCGATTTTCGACAATCCGATATTGGGCTCACCCACCATATTCATAGCATCTGAAATAACGTTATAGTTACATTGAGAAGGCGAACGACAATGAAAAGGGGCAGAATCGGAGATTATTGTGTCTGAAATAGCCTAGTATCCCTTATCTACTCTGCACGACTCTGCAGATAATGTCACAGTTTTTATCTTGCGCGATGGCTGATGCAGTATATAGTTTCGTATTGTTCACGGTTTTATTTGAGACGTAAAAGAACCCTACGTCGCCTATTCTTAATGCGGGCGGTTTTCATTCGGAAATTTTTCTCTCTTAAATATTCAGCCAAACAAGGCTAATGAGCACTATCTGTCCGAATACCGATGGCCAAGGTCTACTTGAGCAACCGAAGCCCGCCCTTCGTGTCTAGCACTCTTGCTGTCATTCCATCGCTACCTACTTAACACTACGTGCTACTGCGTAGTTAGACAAAACTCGAGGCTTCACATAAAACGGAATAATGGCTGTGTCCTATTGCACCCTCCAGGTTTCATACTACCTTTCCCAGGCTGGCGGTATTGTGTGCGCCTGACGTCAGGTTGGAAATTTCTATGGCAACTGGACAATTATTATATTTATATTAATCTGTCGTCCTTACATACATTTAACTTGCGTATTGTCTTCTATGGCTAACATAATATTACGCGTAACAGACGCTTGATCATCCATAAGTACACCTATTGATTACTACAAAACAGAGTAATTCTGCCAAATATTATAATCTTACTTAATGACATTATCCTAAACAACAGAAAAATGGAGCTTCTTTCGATAAAGGCTGTACAAAATATATAAGAACATCCTTCTACATGAGAGAAGGCTCGATATATATTTATATATATATATATATATATATATATATATATATATATATAAAATTTATTATAAAGAGAAAACACGTTTAAAAAAAAGTAGATAATAGTCGGTTTATTTCGCGAATACTCAATAACACTTCACAAGCATCCATTTATATATATATTGGGTTTTCACTTGATTCAATGGGAAAAAACTACTCTGGTGAGATACTGTTTCATATCTATTTCTTGTTTGTGGTTATTTCGAGCTGATTTGTGATTGCCTACGCGTGTGTCTGTTTGCGTGTATGTGTCATTGTCTTTTCTCACACAGATTTGGCTATTCTGGTAATGATGGATTAAATTTTGACGAGGTGTTCGCTTTTTGGCAGGTACTTGTACGCATCTTTTCCTTTCTATGTTGTTAAGAAAAGGCCAGGCTCCGTCAGGAAAATCAGGTATCTTCAAGAAAATATTGGAAACTCAGCACCCAGCTAATTTGACGTAATTCAAAATTCCACACAACTAATTCCGAAAATAGATCGTATGTACAAAAATCTAATATAAATCAACAACCTCCTAGTTTAAGCATTAAAACAATTCACCAAGATATTGTAAACGTTTAACCGTATATCACGCAACCCAACAACAATTTAATTGCAATCAGGCAAGCCTGAACATCCATTAGCTCATCCTCAAAAAAAATGAGATCAAATTAAACGAAAATTGGTTGCGCAGGCGGTGATAAAAATTATTATAATCAAGGTTGCGGACTTGATATAAGCTTCTGACTCTATAATTACTTACATATGTTAATGTAAACTAAGAATTGTAAAGTGTCGGAAAGGCAATTCATCCAGTAGACCGGTTTCGTCCATATAGAGAACTTATCATGTACTGGCCAGAATTTGCCGCGGACAGGGCTCGAACCGGAGCACGTCTGCTTAGGAATCTTGGTCTCTAACCATTGTGCCACCCTGCCGCACACTACATTGCACACAATTTGTAGTTATATACTAACAGATGTAACTTGGTTAGACTATTTTTCCTTTAGGCGGAACTCATATGGCATCCCTTTAGACCCAAAGTTCCAACTAACCATCCCAAATCTGTCATTATTGAACATTCTGCTGCACAGCGTGGCTCAGTGGTTAGAGCACCAGATTCCGAGGCAGATTTGCCCTGTCGCAAGCCCTGTCCGCGGTAAATTCTGGCCAGTACGTGATGAGTTCCCAATAAGGACGAAAGCGGTCTACTGGATGAACTAACTTTTATACACTATACAATTCTTAGTTTATACAGTGACATGTAAGTAATTAATGGGTAAGGTGCTTATATCAGGACCGCAACCTCGATTTTTATAATTCGATCGGATTGGCAAAAAACTTTAAAAAAACAGCTGCTCATCCAACATCTCTTCCATCGTTAACAGTAGCAGTATTCGTACAACAAATTTCGCATTCAACAATGCAATCTGCACACTCTACGATATTTCCAAGGTGTACATTTAAATAAATCAAAAAGACGAATCGAAAGACAAGAGATGGGATAAAAAAATAGTACACGCAACAGGCAACAATGCGAGAATTTAGTCAAATTCAATTCATCAATACAATATTAATCAGATCTCAAGAATCACATTGTTAAAAAGCGAGATTTACCACCTTACGCGCACCGACACGCAAAAGAACACACGCACACTTTATGAAAAGAAAAACATACAATAAACAACAGCAAGAAAGATAGGTGAAGCTGAAAATCTAGACCAGTTGCACGCACTTATTAATATGTAACCCCAGGATGTATATGCATGATACATAATAAACTGTTGTTGAGTATTCTCATAGTAAAACGTCCGTCATCTACTTTGTTATTAAATTTTTTTAATTCCTAAAAGAATAATAGGTGTAAATTCCGTAATAACAGGAAAATTTACCCGTCTGATGAATAAGAAAGTACATTAATTTTTAAAAGAAAAATAATTTTTAAAAACAAAATTTCTATCAGTATTTCCAGTTATAAATTCCAGGACTCATTAATGCTATTTAAATTAAATCAAATCTTCAATTTTGGTGGTATACGAGTCATGCGTTTAAATCACACGACGGTTAAAGTAGTCAGCGACTGCCATCTAAATCATGCCTATTTGAGCAATTTCTACATGCAGACATTTTTTGCAAAATTGTAAATCACATTTCAAATTTCATAGATTGGAATTGACCACACCGAGCGTGGCATTTTGTGCTACATTTTTTACGTACTAATGATATTTATATTCCAATCTCATTTGTAACCGTTTTGTTTTTTTTTCTTTTGCATGATTAAGCTAGGATTTATCATATATATATATATATATATATATATATATATATATATATATATATATATATATATATATATATTTATATTTATATATATATATATATATATATTTATATATATATATATATATATATATATATATATATATATGCCATGTACTTTGAAGGTCATAAACATTTTTTAATTTTCTTTTTTCAAATAATAAAATATGACTACCAGCAAATTGACCTCCATTGGATCTATTTCGAACGAATTTGATAATTTATCCGCAATTCGATCCCCTCTTCAAATCAGAAAATTTATTTTGCGTTTCAAGTACATTGCAATTTTATACAACTTTTTGTGCTGACGTTACGAAAAGGATATATACTATTTATTAGTCCGTATCGGTTTTTTGTCCTGAACTCTACTCATACTTGTAGATTTGAAATCGGCATTAGTTGAACGAATAATTTTACGTTTAATATTGCGGCTTGATGATCACCTACAAATGCCAAATTAACTGATTTTATTCGAAGTATTTCACCTTAATCTCGAATTGTCTTTATTTTGTTATTTCTGCTTATATTAAATTCTATAAATATTTTTTAAATATTATCAGGTACTTAGGGTTTCTTAAGAAGATTTGGCTCAAGTGCAATGTTCTTCGATAAAAAACTCGCTTATCTAACCTAGATAGAAAGTTACTTTTATTACACCTTTAAACCTAAAGGAATTACAGATATACTGCACAGACCAATGCAATTTTCAGTAAATTGAATTTCATATGGTTTCGTCCGCATTTCTTTTATTTCTCACTTTCATAAATTATTGGGTGTTGTCTTCTTTCTTCGTATAATTTGAACTAAAATTGCTTTATTAGCTTCGACTATATGAAGATGTAGCGCAATTTTATCTTCCTCTTTATTGACTTTCTTCAAAATAGCGCACGTATTGGCGTGTGTGGCATAAAAAAACTTCAATTCTGTCGTCTTAATTTAGTGTGCAGGTACATTTTCTAAGAGCTGTTTAATGATTTATACGTAGTACGTGTATTTAACAAGTAGCTCATCCATGTAGGAGTGCAGTTTCACACAGCACTAACATTCATGCATATTAAAGGCAAACAATAAATTGAGTATATTCTACTATATATATATATATATATTATATTATATACTATATACACTATTATATTATATTATATTATATTATATTATATTATATTATATTATATTATATTATATATTATATTATATTATATTATATTATATTATATTATAATATATTATATTATATTATATTATATTATATTATATTATATTACATTATATTATAT
>JAQBSW010011107.1:0-21427 GCA_029291075.1 Eudiplozoon nipponicum | reverse complement strand
TTACGGTAGTCTCCACAGGCTCTGTACGGTCCGTTTGATTTTGAGACTAAGTGCAGTGGTGACGCCCATGAACTATTCGATGGCCTGATGACGACGCAGAACGCAGATACGACCAACTGACTTGCAAGTTAAATTACCGTGCTTAAATAGCATGCAATATGTGTACTTGCATACTATTGGTTAAACGTGGTTAAACGTGGCTAAACGGCAATTTTGCTTTTTTCTCATTGGTGCAACGTAAATATATTTGAATTTAATTTACGCAATATGTCGGTGTGTCTTTACAGCTGGTTGTTAAATTGTCTGACGAATTTTCAGGTGAGGCAAAGTAGCCTCTTTTGTAACGACACAAATCAATGGCCGACTTATTGCGTAAATTAAATTCACATTTATTTACGTTGCACCAATGAGAAAAAAAGCGAAATTGCCGTTTAACCACGTTTAACCAATAGTGTGCAAGTAGACATATTGCATGCTATTTAAGCACGGTAATTTACCATGTAAGTCAGTTGTGGCATTTCCATTCTACCTGCTTCACGCGTGTGCGTTCTGTCGGCTGTCAATACCTACGCTGGTGATTTGATAGTTCCACCAACAACTAACTACATCCGTGACTCATCTTGTTGCGGGATACCGGAGAGACGAGCCAATTAAGTACAGAACCTGCAGGACGCTATCCACAACGCGATTACAGCTCAACCACGGGAGCGACAACTCAACCAGAGTCCACCCAATGCTCTAGGACATCTTCAACTCTGAAGACTTCAGGAGAACGCATTACCAGGCCCTCTTAAGGGCCCCCATATCAGTAACTAATCTCTATTCAGAGCACCTTAACCGAGTTTGGAACGTCGTACGGCATTTACTTGAAGTCTGGGCGTTTACAAAATTGGCGACCGCGCCAGGATATTGATTATTGTTCTGATTTTTTTGGTATAAATAAAATTGACTTCCTTTTTCATCTATTTGGGATAAAAATCGATTAACATTTGCGTTTTTCTCTACCGTGATCGTGGTTTTCTGGGAATTTTGTTGGGTATATATATTCGTGGATTTGTGGTGAATTTTTTTGGGGGGATATAATAATAATACGGGGCATCTGTTCGTCTTTCCTACGTACAAAACGGCACCGTACGTACTCGACAGACTCAATTGCGGATTTTTGGAAGAAGATACTTCGTGCTTTTGTTCTGCGCTCATTCAACTGTGGAAGCTGTTTGTGGGTAAGCGTTTCGTTAAAGTATATTTATACATTTTCATATTGCTTATAAATTTATGCTTTTAAGATCCCGTAAGATTGTTAAAATGTCAGGTCCAATTTTAGATATTGATGTTCCTGTTTGGGATGGAGATAGTGAGCTATTATTTATGCGCGTAGACTCCGCTTTCTCCCCGTTTCCTGATTATGACAGTCATCAAAAACTGTCGAAGGTTTTTGCTAAACTACCTTCTGAATTGCAGCGACGGATTTATCCTAAGCTTGAGGCCATTAGGAAGCTACCTAATCCCATTTTGGGCCTACAAAACGAGGTAGAATCCTTGCTTGGGCCCACGGAAACTGAGCAGATAATAAACAAATATGCGCAGTTAGATATGCCAAATCTTGGCCCCATCGAAATACTGAGGGAATTACGGAAACGTTGGTATAAAACCAACATTTCTGACCATGAGGCTAAGGTTGTTTTTATTAACAATCTTCCCCAAACATTAAAACTCTTTGCCAGACAGCTCCCCAACACTCTCTCTATAGATGACTTATCTGAGAGATGTGAGTTAGAATATAGGGTTTTGGAACCCAAAGTGAATCCATCATCCTTTTCTTCACCCCCGCAAGATGATAGAATCTCCTCTTTAGAGAGAACAGTGGCGAACATGGCCAAAGTTCTAGAAGGATTGGCCATTACCAAATCCGAGATAAATCAAGTGAATGCTCGACCAAAATTCGTTTCCAAGTCAAATTATAATGGTAGGCGGCGATCGAGATCTCCGCAATCCTTTAATAAATATGCTCCAAAGAACTGGTGTTATAACCACCAGAAGTTTTTTATGCTTGCCAAGTTTGTCTTTGTCGTTCCGAAGAATTTCCGAATGAGTGTCAATTTCCACAGCTGACGGAGAGGACAACAGACCGCAGGCACAAGGGTGCATCAGTATCGGGAAACGTCTGGCGCAGGAAGTAGAAGACCGTACTTTCTGCACATCAACGGCATCAACGGCGCTACAGGGAAGAAGCCAACTACAATCCGACATCCCTGTCGACTCTTTTCGTCCACGCCGAATTTTTCACATAGAGAACCAAACAGACAATGCCGGTCGCAATCACCAGCCTACTTGTTTGCATGACCCGGCCAAACAGCCAAACGAACTTCTGCACCTTCTTGATTTCAAAACTGGCGAAGAGTACATCGTAGACACAGGTGCGGCAGTCTCAGTTCTCAAAGGTGATTCAATGGCCGAGATGTCGCTAGGCGTTCTTCTCGCAACAGCTACAGGCGAGCCCATACCAACTTATGGCTGCCAATACCGCACACTCAACATGGGTCTACGACGTGAATTTTCCCACAACTTCATCATTGCCAAGGTCTCACATAATATAATAGGCCTTGATTTCCTTCTAAAATTTCGGCTCATTGTTGATCTTGCCAATCAAAAGATCATCGACCCCTCCACCGGACTTGAACAAAGCTTTTGGACACTTGCCTCCGAGCGTTTGGAGTTACAGGTCATTCAGCCAACCCCAGTGCATCATTCAGCAGAGATATCAGCAGCTCTTCGAAAATACAAATCGCTTTTCGATCTTAACAAATCAGATCTACGAGTCTCCAACACGATGCATCATATCGTCACAGAAGGACAACCTATTGCACTCAAGAAGCGACCACTGGCTCCTGCTAAGCTGAAAGCTGCCCAAGAAGAATTCTCAAGGCTTTTGGAAGAGGGAATCATCAGACCATCGAAAAGTTCATGGGCGTCACCACTGCACTTAGTCTCAAAATCAAACGGATCGTACAGAGCCTGTGGAGACTACCGTAAGCTAAATTCAGTGACAAAATCTGATGCATATCCTATTCCAAATATCAACACTTTACTTGTAAAACTCAACGGCAGCAATTTCTTCTCAGTGATTGACCTCAGACAAGCGTACCATCACATACCGGTAGCACCAGAGGATATCGAGAAAACTGCAGTCATCACTCCATTTGGCCTTTTTGAATATCTTTACATGCCTTTTGGACTCAAGTGTGCTACTCAGACATTTCAAAGATTCATAGACAACATACTTCGCGACGACTCTGCTTATTGTATGTCATATCTAGATGACATTATGGTATTCAGTCCAGATCTAGAATCTCATGCGAAACATCTACGAAATGTCCTCTCACGCTTATCCAACCACGGATTCAAGATCAACTGTGACAAGACGCAGATTGCAACTTCATCCGTCGACTTCTTAGGGCATCGTATCACGGCCCAAGGTATTCAACCGTTGCCGTCAAAGACGAATTCAATCAAGAATATCAAGTCACCAAGGACTTTGGGCGATTTGCAGAAAATCCTGGGAGTAATAAACTATTATCGCAAGTTCCTTCCAGGCCTTTCAAAACAACTTTATCCTTTGTGCAGGCACCTGCGGAGCCGAAAAGGACTTAGCAAGAATTCCATCATTGCTTGGTCATCCGAAGACGAGGAATTACTTCGACTTGCAATCAACTCGTTAGCAAAAGCCACAATGCTAACGCATCCAGATTTTGAAAAGCCATTTCTACTCACGACAGATGCTTCTGAATTCGCTATTGGAGCCACTTTGGACAAAGAGATCGACGGAGTTCGGAAGCCTATCAGTTTCTACTCGCGTACTCTCCAACCAGTAGAAACGAGGTACGACACTTTCCGCCGAGAACTTCTCGCCATCCATGACGCAGTACGCCATTTTATCAACATCATTGGCAGTAGCAGATTTGTTGTTTTCACAGATCATGCACCACTAGTTAGCGCACTTCGAAACGCAACTTCATCTATCGCCAAGTACCCTGCCAGAGTGGAAAGACAGCTTTCTCGTCTAAGCGAATAGCAATTTGACGTCTTTCACGTCAAGGGCAAACAGAACTTCATTGCAGATGCCCTGTCTAGACCAGACGTCTCTCTACAACCACCTTCACCGTCACCATTCACTGTCAACTCCGTGGCACTCAGTGAACCTGCACAAACGCCAACTCTCCTGCAAACTGAACAACGCGGTGACATTCACATTCAAAGATCAATAGCCCGTCACCCAACCAAGTTCATATGCCGTCTGTGGGAAGGCTTTCCAATTGTTTACTTCACGGATACGCAGCCCAACAAGCCAGTTCTGCCGACCAGCCTTCAGAGGAAGGTTTTCGATTCAATTCACTCAATTTCTCACCCAGGAAGCCAAGCGACTGTCCGACTTCTTACAGATCGTTTCTGGGGACACAGACTTAGGCAGAACCTTAAACGATGGGTCTCAGAGTGTGCAATTTGTCAGAAAAACAAGATCACACGACACACTCGTTCTAAATTGCAACATTTTCGGTCTACTTCTCGCCTAGCCATCGTCCACATCGACATAGTTCATCTGACAAAGGTTCAAGGTTTCAGCTACCTTCTAACTATGATCGATAAATTTACACGGTGGCCTGCAGCATTAGCTCTTGGCACCATTTCTGCAGACGAAGTAACTAACGGTTTTATCTCTGCATGGATATCCAATTACAGTGTTCCCAATGAGGTCATCACGGACAGAGGCACTTGCTTCTCATCTGATCGTTTCAAAACCACCTTGCGGTACATGGGACTCATCTTACGCCATACGACTGCCTACCATCCCCAAGCTAATGGCATGGTAGAGAATGCATAGGGAACTCAAAGCAGCTTTAGCATCCTCGTCCATTAATGGCAACTGGGTCGATGCACTACCTTTAGTTCTGCTGGCCATGCGTTCTCGTACTCGAGAATCCATTAAAACGTCTGCGTCACAACTCTTGTATGGCATGGATCTACGCCTGCCTAGTCAGCTCCCACGTCTACTACCGGCACAAGATGACCCACAAAACGAAGCTACCCGCCTTCGACTTCATTTCGGTAACATGTCCGAACAGCAGCCGAGACACACGCCTCGTCCAGTCTTCGTTCACCCACAGCTCCACAGCTGCAAGAGAGTACTCGTTCGCAACAATACTGCTGTTGCACCACTACAACCCAAGTATCGCGGTCCTTACCCGATTTTACTCAAACAGCCAAAATACTTCATCATTATGCAAGGCGCTACACCGACATCAGTAAGCATAGACAGGCTGAAACCGTTTATCGAACCACCTGATCCTGAGAGCGTTCAACCTTCTACACACGTCTCAGGCTCCGTCTGCCCACAATCTCAACCTGCTTTGTATAACGCGTAATTAATTTTTTTAAACATTAACATTTAACTATAAATTTTTTTTAACCTTACGTTAATTTTCGTATTTGTCTCACGTGGCATAACCAGCTGTTCTTAGCTAACAATTGTGTAGCATTTTTGAACAGTTCTTTGGTATTATGCCATCGCTGAGGCAATGTTCGTGTACATATTTTTATGCAATTACCTTTAATTTTAATGTATATATATTTTACATTATAATGTATTTCTCACACATGACATTACACTGCCTATTTTGGTATGACCAGCTACTTAGAGCTAACGCTTTCGTGTAGCAACACTAAGTAGTGATCAGCTTCATATCATGGTACAGGCCACTTTCAATGCATACTCACTTATTTCACAAAGACCACACTACAAATGTCATGACCACAACGTCGAGCACTCTAGCTCCTTTGGTCGTATACAAACACATTGACAACGATCCAGCCTGCTTAGGTTTTAACTTAAACCTGGCAAATTCAGAGGCGATTTACCTCGAAATCTTCCCGCTGCGGCTCCAAAAACTTACACTGCTCTATTTTGCCTCACGTGCTATGACCGTCCACTAGAGCTAACAATTTGTGTAGCAATTCCTAGTGGTTACCTGGCATCATATCATTGTTGAAGCAACCAACAAGCATATTTAAGCCCAGCACTTATGGTTCATCATATTTTTGCTTAACTTGGTTCGAACTCCGTCATGCATTTCTTATCTAGCCTCGCAGAGAGGAATATTTTTTTTCTTTTTTTTCAGAGAGGAAAGTGTTGTAACGACACAAATCAATCGCCGACATATTGCGTAAATTAAATTCAAATTTATTTACGTTGCACCAATGGGAAAAAAGCAAATTGCCGTTTAACCACGTTTAACCACGTTTAACCACGTTTAACCAATAGTATGCAAGTACACATATTGCATGCTATTTAAAGCACGGTAATTTACCATGCAAGTCAGTTGTGGCATTTGCCTTCTACCTGCTTCACGCGTGTGCGCTCTGTCGGCTGTCAATACGTGTGCGCTCTGTCGGCTGTCAATACCTACGCTGGTGATTTGATAGTTTCACCAACAACTAACTACATCCGTGACTCATCTTGATGCGGGATACCGGAGAGACGAGCCAATTGAGTGCAGGACCTGCAGGACACCATACACAACGCGATTACAGCTCAACTACGGGAGCGACAACTCAACCAGAGTCCACCCAAGGCTCTAGGACATCTTCAACTCTGAAGACTTCAAGTGAACGCATTACCAGGCCCTCTTAAGGGCCCCCATATCAGTAACTAATCTCTATTCAGAGCACCTTAACCGAGTTTGTAACGTCGTACGGCATTTACTTGAAGCCGGGGCGTTTACAGTAGTACTTAACTGATAAATGTTTGGTATGCACGATATTTACCTATACTATGATCTGAAGCCGATGACTATTTATTGTTTCCGCACAAAGCGTTATATGCAAATAGCTGATTATATTCAAAATAAGCAAGTGTGTTCTCAGAGATGAGCCATACGATGCAACTGTATGGTTTATAAACTGTAGAATGTTTTGTAGTTATAGTAATAGCTTTTGCGGGGTAGCTGTCTATTTAGTAATGATTTCTTACATTGTCATGGTATTTGTTATCTCCACCCGTTCCATGATTAGTCTCTGACATTTTCCGAAGGGTGAGGTAAGAAAACTCATCCATTTTCAGACGTTTATTGCAAGTGGTGTAGCTAAGCATGAATCAATTCACAGTAAAACAAACTGGACCGTGCTCTAGACGGCAACTAAACGATATATTTTCCACACAATTAAATGTCTTATACACAAGTAATTATCAGGAACACAAACGTCTGAATCGTGATGAATACATGAAAATAATTGAAAATATATAATGATATAAATCCCGATTGATTAGCAATTTAGTTTACAGTCTCCGGTAAATATTGTCACTGATAATTGATGGATAGAAATCGTGTAAAACCCGACTTGAAAAAACATCACAAATAATTATTCCACTGTTTGCTAGGTTTTAAATGATTTAATTATAATAATCCATTGAACTATAGAATTTTTTGAATGTGATTGAGGAACACGTGATGTCCTGATGCGTGAAATCATATCTGAATGCAAAGAAAGTCAATCAATCCACATATGCATTAGAATCCACCGCGAGTTGTCTGCGTATTGCACGCGGGTGTTTTTATTTATTAAACAAAACCCTATTATTTACAATTAAAATTGCAGTTCAAGAAATTTCAATTAAAACTGCTTGAAACTAACAGAGATTGTTTCTAAAATCACAATTAAGAGAAATATTGTGTAAAATCACAGCTAGACAATTTGACTTTAAAGAGCACTATGTTTGTCAAAATTGAACAGTATTGGGTTGTAATGCGGAGCCGCGTGTTACAAAACTGCAACATGAAAATCAAAATTTTAAAATGTATTCGATCCTTGCCTCATAAATAGCATAATTCCGCAAATCTGTTCATAGAGGCCACAAATTTTGAGCGAAGAAAAGCTGGTTATACCACGTGAGACAAGTGAGTATGAAAAAAAAGAAAACTTGTGGATTATTGATGTGATCACTTCACGTGAAATAGAGTGTAAGTGGTGGTCAAACATTAACTTGTGATACGTAGAATAATGAACAACTAATGGAAAGAAATATTTCGGTTACTTGTACTTCAATATAATTTGTTAATTGGTTAGAATTATAGGCATGCGGAGTCTAAAACGCACGTAGAAAGTTGTATATCGCCTGGATAAGGCGGTTCGATGAAGATTTCAATCTGTCTATGCTTACTGAAGTATGTGTCGCCACTGGCATTATAATGAAATATGTAGGAAATCTGAACAAAATAGGGTAGGAACTGCAATACTTAGCTGCAGTGGTTCAACAGCCGCGTCATTACGAAAGAGTACTTCCTTGCAGCTTTGAAGCTGCGGATAAACAAAGACTGGACAAGGAGGATGTCTCGGCGGCTTGACCGACATGTTATTGAAATGACGAAAAATGCGAGAAGCTTTGAGTTCTGCGTCATCCTGTGCGGGTTGTTGACATGGAAGTTGACTCGGCAAGCGTAGATCAATGCCATAAAAGAGTTGTGTTACAGACGTTCGAATAGATTCGCGTATACAGGAACGCATGGCAAGGAGTATTAAATGTAATACGCCAACCAAGTTACCATTAATGAATGAGGATTCTGAAGCTATTTTGAGTTTTATATGCTTTCTTTCTACCATACCGTTAGACAACGGGTAGTAGGCAGTTTTCTGGCGTAGAGTGCATTCTGTTAAATGCAAGGATGTTATAAACGATCGGATTAGAATCGTGTAACTTTATTAATATTCACCTCCTTTAGAATAATACAATCTGTTATCCATACAGAGATTAAGACATTAGTGATATCATATGCAGAAATAGTGCCAAGAGGTAACGCCGAAAGCCATAGGGTGAATCTAACAATCATGGTTAGAAGGTAGCTAAAACTTTAGACCTGAATCAGATGGAATATGCCAATATGAACTAGAGCTAGTCGTGGTGTTGTTGAGATATGTTCCAAATTAGAATTAGTTCGCCGGTTTATTTTATTCTTTTAGCATATAGTACATACAGAGTTTCCTCTCATAGCTTTCTGTCTCGTTTTATGACCCCACAAATGATCTGTTATAAAAATAACAGTTGCCTTACTACCTGGGTGAGAAATAGAGTGAATGGAATCAAAAATTGTTCTCTGGGGGCTGGTGCGCTGAACTGGCATGTTAACTTAAGAAACTAAATACAATGATACTGCCCATGAGAGTTTTTACAGTCTAAGGATGCCCTTTTCCAAAAAAATCTTAAAACCTCTTCTTGGATGGCTTTGAGTTTAGCTATATGTAAAAGCTTCTTCTTAAGTGCTATAGTTTGACCGGTTGTATTAATATAGTGCATCGTATTGGAGATAATTAGCACTGATCTGTTGAGATCAAAAAACAATTTGTGTTCTCGAAGAGCTGTTGATATTTCTGACGAAGGATGCAAAAGGGATGGCTGTAGGACCTATGACTCTAAATGTTTGAATGCAAGTGTCCAGAAACGATGCTCAGGTTCGGTGTAGGCGTAATGATCTTTCGATTGGCAAGTTCAAGTATGAGCCGTTAATTTTACAGGAACTCAAGGCACATTATGTTGTGCGAGACCTTTGTAGCGATAAATTTGTGAGAACTTTCACGTCGTAAATCTAAGTTAAGAAAGCGATGTCAGCAACCATAAGAGCGAATGGGCTCTCCTGTACCTCTTCCGAGAAGTACTCCTAAAGATATCTCGGCCATGGAGTCACTCTTGAGAAGAAAAACTACCGCAACTTTGTCTTCGACGAATTCGTAACCGATTTTACAATCTATGAATTATCGGTTATACTGCCTTCAATAATAATTCCCGTCAAAATATATTCTCAGTAGACTACGCAAAATGAAATGTAAATTTAATTCACTAATTTTGTATTATAAAAATTATTTGAGTTAGCAAATTACAACAGTTTAACTGCTCCCCTGATCCCGGCGTGGCCATCAATGTAACGTTCATGATGGAAAACCATGCAATGTTACTAATAAGACAGAAATTGGTGAGAATAGCAATACAGCTGGTGGCCCATTATAAGGTATGGAAGAAATTTACCGGAAAATGTCGTAAGAGTTTATGAGTCTGAGTTAAAGCAGATGTCTAGAAGACCTTCTAGACATTTAATTTTTGTGTCCTATTCGTGGGCAAGCAGATCTTTAAACAGATGCACGATGAACATATAGATTTGACGAAGCAAGATGTGTTAATTGTTGTTTGAACCCCATAAATTGTCCTACTGAAGGTTTGTGGAAACGTCAAAATGGTTGGCACGTGTGTAAATCAGATAAATTAATGATCGATTACGTATGACTATGTGCGTAGCAACAAGAAGATTGGCGTGAATGACGACTAGCAGAATTAGTGATGCAGCGTGAAAAACGCCAGTAATATAACATGCGCAGATTGTCAGTGCATCTGAAAAGATGATAGCAATTGCAGTTATCGAACAGAGCATAATGATATGCGTAGTGATTGCCTCGGGCTTATATAGATCCGAAGTCGCACGTAATTGGTCGACGGTAGCTCGCGTTCTCATTGTTCAAGCATATTTAATTTAAAATTTCTTTGCCAAATCTCGCGAATTAATTTGAGTCATTATATATGTTGTTACATGGCAAATTATATCGCAAATATTTTATAAATGAATATTTGCAAAATAGATTTGTATGCGTCGAGAGATTTCTTACGTCCATTTTATCCATGATATTGTTTTTTTTAAATTTTTGCAAAGCACCAATTACAAGATATGTCTGCAAACGTTTTAAAAGCGACTATTTCAGATAAAAATTTCGATTATTCAAATTGTGGTAGCTGTTTTTTAGGTACGTTGTGTTATTAACACTTTAAAATTACAAGTTATGTATGTTCAAAATTTAATACTTTTTATTTAACTTATTTTAAGCCTTTATTTTGTACTTATTTTAAAATAATGTCTGGCAAGATGTTTGTAATAATTAATGTTCTCGAACCCATAATAGCTCAGTATCCATCAGTGAGTCTCTCATCTGATATGCTTCAGATTTGAAAGGAAATCGTTGAATAATTTGTCTTTGGCAATCCACATGTTAATTAAACTACGGATCGTCTTTTCCGTCTGAAAACCCATAGCAACACATAATACAATCGAGATACCTTCTTAGCTTTAGTCAGCATTCTACAATAAATTTGTGCTTTAATCACCAAAATGTTTTTTACGCCTGTCAAATTTATTTGTACTCTTCGGAAAACTTTCCTATCGGAATTCAATTTCCCTTTATAGCTGTCCATAAGCTACTATCAAGAAACAATGAATTCTCCTCATACGCAAAAGAGAAAATCAGCTTCAAAACACACATTCAAGTAATAGCCATGAAGAATATAATTTACTCGATATTTGCAAACGAACATTTCAACCGATCTGCACTTTCTAGCTTCAAAATGGAAATGAATTTATACACAGCTGGAACTGTTTTAATACACAAGTGTGACTCGAATGCAGAAATTTCTTTAGGTGTACTTCTTGAAACATACACTGATGAACCCAATCCCACTTAAGTGAAATATTTTACAACTTTATCGTACCTAAGGTCTTAAATGTCTGTTTAACAGACAAAGTTTTTTTAACCCTATCTTTCATACATTTAAAATCATCTGCAGCGCATCCTTCGATAGAAATACCGACACCTATTTAAGAATACAAATCCTTATCCGATCTCAGTATATCAACGATGTGAGTCACCAACGCTATTCATCATATCAATACAAAGGGATAACCGACTGCTCTTAAGGAGATGTTGTTACCTTATGCTATCTAAAAGATGCTCAAGATGAATTCTCAGGACTACTGGATGAAAGCATGATTAAACCATCAAAACTTTCTTTGGCATCCACAATACACTTGGAAACTAAGACTAATTGTTCATACAATGTATACGGAGATTATCGCATGTTAAATACTGTGACAAAAGCAGTTACGTGTCCAATTCTCACTTTAAGCAAATTTTTGTGGAAACAAGTGTTATAAATTATTTATCGATTATTGACCTTATACTACTATATAACTTCATTATGCCAGAAATAAAAGATTTAGAGAAGACTGCTACCATTGTTTATTTTTAAATTATTTGTTTATATTCGCATGCATTTTGGTCTTAAATGCGCTACTCAGATAATTCAGAGGTTCGTGGACAATATTTTGCTTGATGATATCCACTTCTTTATTTTATATCTTGAGGGCATACTAATCTTTAGAGCGGATCTACTATTACATGTCTTGAATCTTAGATATACCCTATCAAACATAGCTGATCATGGACCCAAAATCAATTGCGACAAAATCAAATAGAAAATACATCATTTCATTTTATAGTGTTTCATACTACAAAAAAGTATTCAACTATTTCCTTCGTAGGCTAATTCAATGAAAAACATTCCGTCACCGAATATTTTAATGCGCTTAAAGAAAATCTTGTGAGTTCTCAACTATTATTGCAAGTTCATTCTCAACCTATCAAAACAATTTTATCCATCGAGTAGGCACATGAAAAATGGGAAAGGACTAAGCAGAAACCATTTCTTAGTTACCTGATGACAGGGAACAGATTATTCATGACATCATTTTATTAGCAATTGTCACTAATGAACCACTCACCACTCGTTTTTCACAATTTGTAATCGCTGCCCCAATGAAACAAGAGAACAAAGAATTTTAGTAGCCAGTGACATTTTCTCGCGTACACTATAACAAGTATAAACAAAATACGGCACATTTTGTCGAAAACTTCTCGTTATCTATGACGCTGTGCACAATTCTTTTGTGTTATATGCAGAAACCGATTCATTTTTTCACAGATCGGCTCTTTTAGTTAGCTTTATTCAAAGTGACACTTCAGAAGTCTAAGGTAAACTGTTAGAGTAGAAAGGCAAGTTTCACATCTTAGAAAAATGCATATCAACAATTTTCACTCAAGAAGCGAACAGAACATAACTGCAGATGCGTTGTAAATGCAGGCCATCTCACCATCACCGCATTTGCATTGAATATTATTGGTCAACATTGCGAATTTTAGCGAGCCTGTGTTGATGTCATCTCTTCTACTAACATAATAACGTGGCGACACACATATTCAGAAGTCAGCAGCTAACCTTTCAATGAAGTCCGTATGCAAGCTCTGGGAGGGTTTAACTGTTATTTACTTCTCGGATAAGCATACCCATCTCATTTTTGTTCACACACCTCCAGGGTAAAGATTTTACTCCATTCTCTTCATTTCTGACATAGGTAGTAATGCGACTGTCAACATTATAACAAATCGATTCTGGGTTCATAAACATGGACCAAGTTTGCAAAATTCCAAAAGAATAAAACTATTGTAGCACACTCATCTTGGTTTGAACATTTTCCAACAATAAATTGAAGCCTAACCATTGATAACATTGACATAATTAAACTTACAAAGATTAAAGATTTAGAATAGAATAGAATAGAATATTGTTATTTTGATTCAGACCACACGTGTTTCATTAAATAGATTGTAACACGCGGCTCCATGTTACAGCCCACCGAAGGTCAATTTTGATAAATACAGTTCACCTTAAGGTAAAATAGTCTAACTCTGTTTTTACACAATAGTTCTCTTAACTGTGATTTTAGCAACAATCTCTGTTAGTTTCATGGAATTTTAATTGAGATTTCTTGAACTGCAAATTTAATCGTAAATAAAAGGGTTTTGTTTAAGAAATATACACACCCGCGCGCAGTACGCAGGTAACATGCGTTGGATCTTTAAACCTCCGTGTTCAAACAGTGGATTTATTGACTAGTTAAATGCTGGTTGTTGCAGAGAAATAATATATATGCAACTATGTATTAGGTGTTGCGAACCTAGTAACAAATTAGTTCAGTTGTGACCAGAAGGATAAACCAAAGGAAGCATGAACGGAAAGTATAATCTCATGTACATTCGTTTCGTGCTTACTGGCGACTCATCAGTAGGAGCCGGTATTACGCCCTTTAACCACTATATATTTGGTAGAAGAATGTGGAAGAATAGGACGGTACAATCTCCTAGACGAATGTGTAAACCTGTAATAGTGAAGCTAACATAATCTGAAGTCAACGACAATACGACTTCAATGCTAACTCACACTACATAATATATATACCGAGTCTGTAAAGGATACTAACACTATGGCTATTGTGTTAGTAACCGATACCAACATTATTGTACCGAAAAGGTACATGGTAATAACACTATGGTTACCGAGTCAGTACATGATACCAACCTGATGGATATCAATTTATGCTATAGTTCACCGAAATTGAGAATTACAACAATTTATGAACACCTGTTATTCCAGTAAATCCATACACTCTGGCCTTGATCGATATCAGTTATCACATTTCGCGGTAAGCATGACATCATTCAATTCAATATATTACAGTTAAATACTGTTTGTTGCGAAGAGCTAATATATATGCATGTATTAGGTTTTGCGAACCTAGTAACAAATTAGTTCAGTTGTGACCAGAAGGATAAACCAAAGGCAGCATGAACGGAAAGTATAATCTCATGCACATTCGTTTCGTGCTTGTACCGTCCTATTATTCCACATTCTTCTACCAAATATATAGTGGTTAAAGGGCGTAATACCGGCTCCTACTGATGAGTCGCCAGTAAGCACGAAACGAATATAAATGAGATTATACTTTCCGTTCATGCTGCCTTTGGTTTATCCTTCTGGTCACAACTGAAATAATTTGTTACTAGGTTCGCAACACCTAATACATACTTGGATATATTGACTTTTTGTGCATTAACCACATTCTACACAACTACTAACAGTTCAGTCATAATTATAATAATCCAAACTTCATGTGTTTCTCAATCTATTGTCCTAAACTCCATAGTTCAATGGATTATTATAATTCAAACATTCAAAACCTAGCAAACAGTGGAATATTTATTTGTTATGTCTTTTAAGACTGTTTTTACACGATTTTCATTCATCAATTATCAGTGAAAATATTTACTATATTTCTTCTCATACATTACCAGTGACTTTAAACTAAATTTTTAATCAGTCTGGATTTATGTCATCGTACAATTTCAACGATTTACATGAATTCCTCACGATTCAGTTGATTGTGTTTATGATAATTACTTGTGTATAAGACATTTAATTGTGTTGACAATACATCATTTTATTGCCGTCAAGAGCACGTTCCATTTTGTTTAACTGTGAATTGATTCATGCTTTGCAAAATAACCTTCAATAAACGTCTGAAAACGGATGAGTCTTCTTACTTCACCCTTCGGAAAAATGTCAGGGACTGATCATGGAATGGGTGGTGATAATAGTCACCATGAGATGTAGGAAATCAGTACTAAACAGACAGCTACCCCACAAAACCTATTACTATAACTACTAAAACCTCCAACAAGGTATATGTAAGGTATTAATAATAGCCAATAATAATAATAAAGGAAAATGTACAATATAAAAAAGAAATCACAGCACAAAAATATGAGCAATTAGTCTCTAGTGATTATGTACAATATATCAATATTTGAAAATTCGGCTGTAGTAATTATTGTGATATAGGAAAATAAACGCATTTGTACAATTGTCAATTATATAAATTGTTATAGATTCATCATCAAAATAGGTAAAATTAAGATATAATTCAAGTGTAGCATTTTAAAAAAACGCTAATCATGACTAGCAAATGATTAAAAGTATTGTTGACTGGCATGATGATATACTGCATAAAATTTAAATTTTAATAATTGCTACACGAAAGCGTTAGCTCCAAGTAGCTGGTCATACCAAAATAGACAGTGCGATGTCATGTGTGAGAAATATATTATAATGTAAAAATATATACATTAAAATCAAAGGTAACTGCATAAAAATATGTACATGAACATTGCCTCAGAGATGGCATAATACCAAAGAACTGTTCAAAATGCTACACAATTGTTAGCTAAGAACAGCTGGTTATGCCACGTGAGACAAATGTGGCAAATAACGTAAGGTTAAAAAAATTTTGATACGTAATATTAATGTTAAAAAAATATCAATTACGCGTTATACAAAGCAGGCTATTGAGATTGTGGGCAGACGGAGCCTGAGACGTGTGTAGAAGTTTGAACGCTCTCAGGATCAGGCGGTTCGATAAACGGTTTCAACCTGTCTATGCTTACTGATGTCGGTGTAGCGCCTTGCATAATAATGAAGTATTTTGGTTGTCTGAGCAAAATCGTGTAAGAACCGCGATACTTTGGTTGTAATGGTGCAACAGCATTGTCGTTGTGAACGAGTACTCTCTTGCAGCCGTGGAGCTGTGGGTGAACGAAGACTGGACGAGGCGTATGTCTCGGCTGCTTTTCAGACATGTTACCGAAATGAAGTCGAAGGTGGGTAGCTTCGTCTTGTGGGTCATCTTGTGCCGGTAGTAGACGTGGGAGCTGACTAGACAGGCGTAGATCCATGCCATATAAGAGTTGTGACGCAGACATTTAAATGGATTCACGAGTACGGGAACGCATGGCAAGCAGAACTAAAGGTAGTGCATCGACCCAGTTTCCATTAATGGACGAGGATGCTAAAGCAGCTTTGAGTTCTCTATGCATTCTCTCTACCATACCATTAGCTTGGGGATGGTAGGCAGTCGTCTGGCGTAAGATGCATCCCATGTACCGCAAGGTGGTTTTGAAACGATTAGATGAGAAGCAAGTGCCTCTGTCCGTGATGACCTCATTGGGAACACAATAATTGGATATCCATGCAGAGGTAAAACCGTTAGTTACTTCGTCTGCAGAAATGGTGCCAAGAGGTAATGCCGCAGGCCACCGTGAAAATCTATCGATCATAGTTAGAAGGTAGCTGAAACCTTGAACCTTTGTCAGATGAACTATGTCGATGTGGACGATGGCTAGGCGAGAAGTAGTTCGAAAATGTTGCAACTTAGAACGAGTGTGTCGTGTGATCTTATTTTTTTACAAATAGCACACTCGGAGACCCATCGTTTAACATTCTGCCTAAGTCTGTGACCCAGAAACGATCTGTAAGAAGTCGGACAGTCGCTTGGCTTCCTAGGTGAGAAATTGAATGAATTGAATCGAAAACTTTTCTCTGAAGGCTGGTCGGCAGAACTGGCTTGTTGGGCTGCGTGCCCGTGAAGTAAACAATTGGTAAGCCTTCCCACAGACGGCATATGAACTTGGTTGGGTGACGGGCTATTGGTCTTTGAATGTGAATGTCACCGCGTTGTTCAGTTCGCAGGAGAGTTGGCGTTAGTGCAGGTTCAATGAGTGCCACGGAGTTGACAGTGAATGGTGACGGCGAAGGTGGTTGTAGAGAGACATCTGGCCTGGACAGGGCATCTGCAATGAAGTTCTCTTTGCCATTGACGTGAAAGACGTCAAATTGCCATTCGCTTAGACGAGAAAGCTGTCTTTCCACTCTGGCAGGGTACTTGGTGATAGATGAAGTTGCGTTTCGAAGTGCGCTAACTAATGGTGCATGATCTGTGAAAACAACAAATCTGCTACTGCCAATGATGCTGATAAAATGGCGCATTGCGTCGTGGATGGCGAGAAGTTCTCGACCGAAAGTGTCGTACCTCGTTTCTACTGGTTGGAGAGTACGCGAGTAGAAACTGACAGGCTTCCGAACTCCGTCGATCTCTTGTTCCAACGTGGCTCTAATAGCGAATTCAGAAGCATCTGTCGTGAGTAGAAATGTTTTTTCAAAGTCTGGATGTGTTAGCATTGTGGCATTTGTTAAAGAGTTGATGGCGAGTCAAAGTAATTCCTCATCTTCGGATGACAAAGCAATGATGAAATTCTTGCTAAGTCCTTTTCGGTTCCGCAGGTGCCTGCACAAAGGATAAAGTTGTTTTGAAAGGCCCGGAAGGAACTTGCGATAATAGTTTAGTACTCCCAGGATTTTCTGCAAATCGCTCAAAGTCCTTGGTGACTTGATATTCTTGATTGAATTCGTCTTTGACGGCAACGGTTGAATACCTTGGGTCGTGATATGATGCCCTAAGAAGTCGACGGATGAAGTTGCAATCTGCGTCTTGTCACAGTTGATCTTGAGTCCGTGGTTGGATAAGCGTGAGAGGACATTTCGTAGATGCTTCGCATGAGATTCTAGATCTGGACTGAATACCATAATGTCATCTAGATATGACATACAATAAGCAGAGTCGTCGCGAAGTACGTTGTCCATGAATCTTTGAAATGTCTGAGTAGCACACTTATGTCCAAAAGGCATGTAAAGATATTCGAAAACGCCAAATGGAGTGATGACTGCAATTTTCTCGATATCCTCTGGTGCTACCGGGATGTGATGGAAGGTTTGTCTGAGGTCAATCACCGAGAAGAAATTGCTGCCGTTGAGTTTTTCAAGTAAAGTGTTAATATTTGGAATAGGATATGCATCAGATTTTGTCACTGAATTTAGCTTACGGTAGTCTCCGCAGGCTCTGTACGATCCGTTTGATTTAGAGACTAAGTGCAGTGGTGACGCCTATGAACTTTTCGATGGTCTGATGATTCCCTCTTCCAAAAGCCTTGAGAATTCTTCTTGGGCAGCTTTCAGCTTAGCAGGGGCCAGTGGTCGCTTCTTGATTGCAATAGGTTGTCCTTCTGTGACGATATGATGCATCGTGTTGGAGACTCGTAGCTCTGACTTGTTAAGATCGAAAAGCGACTTGTATTTTTGAAGAGCTGCTGGTATCTCTGCTGAATGATGCACTGGGGTTAACTGAATGACCTGTAACCCAAAAGACTTTGCTCCAGTCCGGTGGAGGGGTCGATGATCTTTTGATTGGCAAGATCAACAATGAGCCGAAATTTCAGAAGGAAATCAAGGCCTATTATATTATGTGAGACCTTGGCAATGATGAAGTTGTGGGAAAATTCACGTCGTAGACCTATGTTGGTATGGGCTTGCCTGTAGCTGTTGCGAGAAGAACGCCTAGCGACATCTCGGCCATTGAATCACCTTTGAGAACTGAGACTGCCGCACCTGTGTCTACGATGAACTCTTCGCCAGTTTTGAAATCAAGAAGGTGCAGAAGTTCGTTGGGCTGTTTGGCCGGGTCATGCAAACAAGTAGGCTGGTGATTGTGACCGGCGTTGTCCGTTTGGTTCTCTATGTGAAAAATTCGGCGTGGACGAAAAGAGTCGACAGGAATGTCGGATTGTATTTGGCTTCTTCCCTGTAGCGCCGCTGATGCTGTTGATATGCAGAAAGTACGGTCTAATATTTCCTGCGCCAGACGTTTCCCGATACTGATGCACCCTTGTGCCTGCGGTCTTTTGTCCTTTCCTTCAGCTGTGGAAATTGGCACTCATTCGGAAATTCTTCGGAACAACAAAGACAGACTTGGCATGAATAAAAAAACCTCTGGTGGTTATAACATCAGTTCTTTGGAGCATATTTATTAAAGGATTGCGGAGATTTCGATCGCCGCCTACCATTATACTTGGGCTTATGAATGAATTTGGGTTGAGCATTCACTTGATTTAGCTCGGATTTGGTAATGGCCAATCCTTCTAGAACTTTGGCCATGTTCGCCACTGTTTGTTAAGATTGTTAATAAAAACAACCTTAGCCTCATGGTCAGAAATGTTGGTTTTATACCAACGTTTCCGTAATTTCCTCAATATTTCGATGGGGCCAAGGTTTGGCATGTCTAACTGCGCATATTTGTTTATTATCTGCTCAGTTTCTGTGGGCCCAAGCAATGATGCTACTTCGTTTTTTAGGCCCAAAATGGGATTAGTAGCTACCTAATGGCCTCAAGCTTAGGATAAATCCGTCGCTGCAATTCAGAAGGTAGTTTAGCAAAAACCTTCGACATGTTTTTGATGACTGTCATAATCAAGAAACGGGGAGAAAGTGGAGTCTACGCGCATAAAGAATAACTCATTATCTCCATCCCAAACAGGAACATCACTATCTAAAATTGGACCTGACATTTTAACAATCTTACGGGATCTTAAAAGTATAAATTTATAAGCAATATGAAAATGTATAAATATACTTTAACGAAACGCTTACTCACAAACAGCTTCCAGAGCTGAATGAGCGCAGAACAAAACACGTCACAATAACTGCTTCCAAAAATTGAAATTATCCGCAATTTAGCCTGTCCAGTACGTACGGTGCAGTTTTGTACGTAGGAAAGTTGAACAGAGGGCCTGTTGGCCTTTGATGCCAATGTATTATTATTATACCCCAAAAGAAAATCACCAGAAATCCACGAATATATACCCAACAAAATTCCCAGAAGACCACGATCAGGGTAAAGAAAACGCAAATGTTAATCTATTTTTTATCCCAAATAAATGAAAAAGGAAGTCAATTTTATTTATACCAAAAAAAATCAGAACAATAATCAACATCCTGGCGTGGTCGCCAATTTTGTAAATGCCGCGGCTTCAAGTAAATGCCGTACAGCGTTACAAACTCGGTTAAGGTGCTCTGAATATAGATATTGTTATGATAGGGGGGCCCTTAACAGGGCCTGGTCGTGCGTTCTCCTGAATTATTCAGAGTGTGAAGATGTCCTAGAGCCTTGGGTTGACTCTGGCTGTTGTTCCTTCTGTTGTCGCGTTGTAATCACGATGTGGAAAACTTCGTTCAAGTTCTGCAATTAATTGGCTCGTCTCGCTGGTTTTACCGCAACAAGATGAGTCACGGATGTTGCCAATTGTTGGTGAAACAAATCAAATCACCAGCGTAGGTATTGACAGCCGACAGAACGCACACGCGTAATGCAAAGCAAAATGCAAATGCAACTACTGACTTGCATGGTAAATTGCCATGCTTAAATACCATGCCATAGTAATATATGTCTACTTGCACACTATTGGTTAAACGGCAAATTTCGCTTTTTTCTCATTGGTGCAACGTAAATAAAATTGAATTTAATTTACGCAATATGTCGGCCATTAATTTGTGTCGTTACACACTTTCCTCTCTGAAAAAAAGGAAAAAAATTCCTCTCTGCGAGGCTAGACAAGAAATGCATAACAGAGTTCGAACCAAGTTAAGCAAAAATATGATGAACCATAAGTGCTGGGCTTAAATATGCTTGTTGGTTGCTTCAACAATGATAGGATGCCAGGTAACCACTAGGAATTGCTACACAAATTGTTAGCTCTAGTGGTCGGTCATACCACGAGAGGCAAAGTGGAGCAGTGTAAGTTTTGGGAGCCGCAGCGTGAAGATTTCGAGGTAAATCGCCTCTGAATTTGCCAGGTTTAGGTTAAAACCTAAGCAGGTTGGATCGTCGTCAATGTGTTTGTATACGAACAAAGGAGCTAGAGTGCTCAACGTTGTGGTCATGACATTTGTAGAGTGGTCTTTGTGCAATTGATGAAGTTGAGATAGGCATTGAAAGTGGCCTGTACC
>JAQBSW010011106.1:0-21427 GCA_029291075.1 Eudiplozoon nipponicum | reverse complement strand
CGACTTCAATGCTAACTCACACTATATATATATATATACCGAATATACATTTTCACACCCTAGAGATATGCAGATTTTACTATGTTCGTCGCTGTCTATAAAGTTTATCTCTTGATTTTGGAAGGGAGCTACATGACTCTCAGTCAAGTGACCATGATCCAATCCCTGTCTAATTTTCTTCCGTATTTGATGCGTTTAGCAGATTAAGCGAAACCGTTTGCTACTATTGTGTTGGTAACCGATACCAACATTAATGTACCGATGGATATCAATTTATGCTAAAGTTCACCGAAATTGAGAATTACAACAATTTCTGAACACATGTTACTCCAGTAAACATACATAATATACATACTTGCATATATTAGCTCTTCGCAACAAACAGTATTTAACTGTAATATATTGAATGGAATTATGTCATGCTTACCGCGAAATGTGATAATTGATATCGATGAAGGCCAGAGTGTATGGTTTAACTGGAGCAACAGGTGTTCGGAAATTGTTGTAATTCAGCTTATTAATTGCAATAGCTTTAAAAGCCAGAAGCATTTCTGTTTTTGCCTTGTACAGAGCTTAAAATTTGTTACTACTAACAGCATGACCTGTGAGTAGTACATGCTCGCAAATTGCTGAAACTAGAATAAATGAGGTGCAGCTCCTGCATAAAAATCAGCAATTTGCGAGCATGTACTACTCACAGGTCATGCTGCTAGTAGTAACAAATTTTCAGCTATGTACAAGGAGAAAACAGAAATGCTTCTGGCTTTTGAAGCTATTGCAATTAATAAGCTAAAGCCCTGTTTAACCGTGCGGAAAATAATTCAAAAAGAAATTAAATTGGACTGGAACTAAGATATAACTGACAGGCCTTAAAAAATAGCAAAATACGACACACCCATCAAATACGGACGCAATTACAATGAAAGCGATGACACACCAAATGACATTACGCATAAGGAGTGGTCTTAATTGCGCAAAACAAAGACTAACATAACGAAGAGGGGATTTGTTACGACAAATGTACAGTTGGGATTGGATGAATGAATATACTAACGAATCCACACTAATGGCTGTAGATACTGGTAGAAATAAGATTTATTAATAAATGTTATTCCATGTAATAAAGGTTGTGTAAAGAATGGTGAAACTGGTAACGATATATATACATATACATATATATATATATATATATATATATATATATATATATATATATATATATATATGTACGATCACTATAAAATTAAATACATGTAGACTAACTCACACGGTGTTGTTAACGTGTGTTTGATCGTGAAAAAACTTAGAATAGCCCAACCTTAAACACGTGACCTATCTTGAGCACATCTTTAACTTTATATTCCAGAGAATATTTCGGCCTGACTACCGGAGGTCATTATTTAGTCTGTCTGGTAGTGGGAGTATGTGCCATGCTAGATCTAATCTGATGCGGATATCATCATATTTCTTATGAAGCGTTGTAGCAATAACAACCTTTCAGACCGAGAACGCATCAAGGGTCCTATCTAGGGCTGACATTAATTCAACAGAAAGTCCTCGCAAAAGTGCATGTATCAAGATAAAGCAGTCAGCAGAATGATGGAAGCAGGCTTCGAGCCGCCGTAGTAAACATAAAATAAAAATTATTTGTACTTTTTTATTAGACGGACGCACTTTATACGAGCAAACTCCAAGAAATAATTGATCAAAAATATAGCATTTGTGTTGAGTAAATAATATGGCTTCTGACGGATTGTAAAACGTAGTAGGATTATTAACTGCACAAATGACCACTGATTGCGGAGATAGGAATAATTAAGTCTTAGCAGGATGACACACTAATACTATATTCTGGGGGAATCCATATAAACGACCCAACCAATATGGGTGAAGTCAACAATGGCGACCGCGCCCAAGAGGAAACGGACAAGCATATTCCGGTGTTTTCATCCAAATCGACGAGATTTTTCCGACTGTCATTTAAGCCAATGCTTGAACACTGATGTGGAAAGGCCACAGTTATGGTTCGAAAAATGTGTAGCCTCAGTTCGAGCGCAATAGTTTTCATTTGAAGCACATATTGTGCGCGTGTCTGTCCAGGAATTAGTTGATCGGACAGGTGTAGTGTAATTAGAATTGCCTGTCGACCAGACGTATAGAGAATAAAATAGTCGAGTTTTGGATCATTTACGAACCAGGCCTCAAGAGGTGTTTTCAGAATTGTACAGACTGAAACCATTACCGGGGTGATGCACCTTGTTACCATGGCACGCATCATGCGGTCGTTATCAAAGCTAACTGAGTCCTTGCCCAGGTTGTAACTGCATGAGGCCATCATGCTTATGCTGCTGGACCCTACCATATATGATGAAATCTCAAGCGCCCATGGAGGCCTGGAAGAAGGACTCTGGATCTTCAAAGTTAGGTCATGGTGACCAACAAATTGGCAGCTGCGATTCATCGCAGGGATCCCGGTGCTACATGCAGCAAGAGCGAAATATCTTACTGGAATTCTTTGCGGCATAATCAGCTAGTCCGGAACAGACGGCGACAGCCGGTGGCTTGCAAACAAAGTCAATATATATAGACATCAGCTGTGACGAATACATCGTGTAAGGGGCAGCAAAATCAGTATAGTTCTAGAGAACGGCCAGTTCAATGGGGAAATAGGGTCTAACATATCACCAATAAGGATAGTCGAGTTTATGACCAAATTATAAATTGTTTGGAGGCTCAGATTTGTAGATCGAGAGAAGATCAGTAGAGCACCCTAAAAGTGTTCAGAATCAAATGACCTTAGAAGAAAAAGGAGGATAGGAAACATTGCCACATATAAGGATTTTTATTAAAATTAAATTTTTTCAACTCTTTAACGGACAGTCAGTAATAATGCAATTGGATACTGGAGATGATGTGTCGGTACTACCAATGACTTCGCCGTTAAACAACGTAAAACCTACGAGAGCAAGTTCGTGACAGGAATCGGGCACATCGATGGTGGCTGCGGGCAAATGGGACACGAACTTATTAATAAATTAAAATATCTTGTATATGTCTTTTTTGTAGTGAATACTAAAACGCTTTTATTGGGACTTGATTTCATTAGAAAATGGGTTAAGACGATAGATTGCAAAATAAACGTATATGCCTCGATATGTAGCCCTCAGATTCAGGAGGAGACCAGTTGTCTGCCCGGATGGTGGAAAGAGTTTCAAAGCCAATACAACACTATACTCCAACTTCCTGGTTGCAGCGAATATCCAGGGCCGACGGTCGATCGCTTCAAAGTATGGCTAGAATTAAATGAAGGTTTCGAACTACTAAAAGTATATGGTGCTCCTCCAAATTATTTAGCAGCAGTGACTCGAGCAAACACAAGAGATGATAGAGGCGGGGGCCGTTGAACCATTAACGTCTGTTTTAGAGTTCCCATGATTGACGTTACGAAAATGGATGGTTCACTCCGACCGGTGGCTGATTTCCGGCAATTAAACTCGGTAGCTAAATCTGACCCGTATCCCATGCCGGCTCTACGTGATCTGTTCTTACAGCTAGCTGAAGGCAAATGGTTTTCTGTGTTTGGCCTTAAACAGGAACTTTGGCAAATTGGCGTTCGGCCCGAAGAACGATATAAGTAAGGAGTATAGGTATCCAAAGGCATTATTGTATTCATCGAGTAGATCAACTGGCTGACTAGTTGGCGCCGATACAAATTGGCTCCTCGTCAGTAAACTAGTTACCAATCTTGTGCTTATAACTTTCGTTTGAATAGTAACTGCTTCAAAAATTAGTGGTGAGAAATAGAATGAATTTGTTATACCAGATATGGGGATAGTGATCGGGGATACGTCGTACAATGAACTCCAGAAAATAGCAAAATAGTTGGGGCTAAATATGTCAGGAAGCAAGAACGGTTTGGCTATTTATATTTACCCATGGTACAAAGAACAAGCGGAGCAGCCTCTTAACGATCAAGCGCCAGTTATTATTCGAGTTCCTTGTCAATGTTGCAGTGACTATGATCAGCCCAGTAATTTTTATATACTAACATGGGCATTTGAATGATTGGATTGAGGAATTAGATTTGCAGTTTCATCAGCATTATGTGCAGTTGGTTATCGCAGACTAAATAAGAAAGTCAAAATTGAATTACAAGGACAGGTTCCTGACTGGCGAAACGACAAACAGCCTTACAAAGGACCTAATTGACGTCCTATGGCGTACCATGGAAGACTTCCCAATACAGAATAGGCGTCCAAAACAATACCTCTATTATCTTCGTCAAATGTATGGAAATGTTGCCTGTGAGAATGACATACGCGTATTCGATTAATTACTTTTCAACCTAAGATTCTTTGATGTATGGGCCTTACACATTCGATGAAAACATTTAGTTAGCTTGCTAAGTCATTTATCTTGAAAGGGCTGTGATGCGGCCATATCCCTTTACCATCAAAACGTCTAGTCTGATGATTTGTGGACAATAGCCAGTTGTAATAAGTGTGTTACCTCAAATATTATTTCTGCTATAATGATATAAATATCTTTATATTAAAGAGGAGATTAATTATGCTTTGGGATGCCATAATTTGCGGCAGAGATTGACAGGCGAACTTTCATACTTAGTATCGTAATTAGAACCGTTGATTCTCGTCTTTGCTAGTCTAGAAAAGGCCTTGATTTGTCGTTTATATAGTTCCGGGCTCCAATGTAGCCATTTTGACTGAGGCCCTGATCAATTTTTATGCATCTCTGTACATTTGTTTTTATGTATGCATGTTTGTTTATAAGTCATCATCATCATCATGCCCAACCATACAAAAGCCAAAAGTGACTAAGGTTTCACTACCATATAACAATAAAAGCGAACATTTTCATTCCTATTGATCATTGTTATAGTTGGACAGTAAAAGAACACTAGGTCGCCCATTCCTGGTATGGATGGTTTTTATTCGGAGTTTTCCTTCTCCTAGATAGTGCTCATCAGCCAAAGTTGGCAGACGATCTATGCGAAGGAACACTCCGAATACAAACCATCCACACGAGGAATGGGCGACCTAGTGTTCTTTTACAGTCCACATTTAACCATGAACAAAAGAATTACATCATCAGCCTTGGTTGACATACTATCTGCCCAGATGTCAGTGGCCAAAGTTTCCTTCAGCAGCCGAAACGTGTCCTTCGCGTCTGACATGCTTGCTCTCATTCCGTCAGTACACATTTAACAATAACGGTTATTGCAAAGTTAGACCCGCCTCGAGGCTTCACATGAAACAGAATGATGGCTGTCCCTTTTAGACCCGGAAAGGTTCATGCTACCATTCCCGGGCTGACTAGCTCGTGCTCGCCAGTCGTCAGGCCAGAATTTCTATGGCTACAGACCAATGTATGTATATATGCATGCATGAGTAGAAGCATGTTGTATGCATTGTATGTGTGTATGTATGTATGCAGGTATGCATATGTAGGCGGATGTATGTATGCATGTTCGCATGTACGTATGCATGTATTTATGCCTACATAATTGCCTATACTACAAAAGCCAATTCATTTTTAGACTATATATTTCACATAACTTTTCTATGTATGAATTTCTTATTTTTTCCAGTGAGTTTTTAGAGTTCCAAAATTTGTATGTTATGTATGCATTGTTTCATATGTGCCAATGGACAGATTTTTATAGTTTATTAATTAATTAAATAAATATTTTTAATCGAATACTAAGTGTAACTATGGTTGCAGCAGTGCAGCTAGACAATTGTGATAGTTCAGTTAAATACTGTTTGTTGCGGAGAACTAACATATATGCAAGTATGTATTAGGTGTTGTGAACCTAGTAACAAATTAGTTCAGTTGTGACCAGAAGGATAAACCAAAGGCAGCATGAACGGAAAGTATAATCTCATGCACATTCGTTTCGTGCTTACTGGCGACTCATCAGTAGGAGCCGGTATTACGCCCTTTAACCACAATATATTTGGGTGAGGAATGTGGGATAATAGGACAGTACAATCTCCTAGACCAATGTCGCCAGTAAGCACGAAACGAATATGCATGAGATTATACTTTCCGTTCATGCTGCCTTTGGTTTATCCTTCTGGTCACAACTGAACTAATTTGTTACTAGGTTCGCAACGCCTAATACATACTTGCATATATATTAGATCTCCGCAACAAACAGTATTTAACTTTTATATATTGAATTGAATGATGTCATGCTTACCGCGAAATGTGATAATTGATATCGATCAAGGCCAGAGTGTATGGATTTACTGGAGTAGCAGGTGTTCAGAAATAGTTCTAATTCTCAATTTCGGTGAACTATAGCATACATTGATATCCATCATGTTAGTACCATGTACCTTTTCGGTACTATAATGTTGGTATCGGTTACTGACACAATAGCCATAGTGTTAGTATCCTTTACAGACTCGGTATATATATTATATAGTGTGAGTTAGCGTTGAAGTCGCATTGTCGTAGACTTTAATGATGTTAGCTTCACTATTGCAGGTTTACACATTTGTCTAGGAGATTGTACCGTCCTATTATCTCACATTCTTCACCCAAATATATAGTGGTTAAAGGGCGTAATACCGGCTCCTACTGATGAGTCGCCAGTAAGCACGAAACGAATGTGCATGAGATTATACTTTCCGTTCATGCTGCCTTTGGTTTATCCTTCTCGTCACAACTGAACTAATTTGTTACTAGGTTCGCAAAACCTAATACCTACTTGTATAAATACTTTGAAGTTTCATTGTCAAAGACTTCATATTAAATTAGCTTCATTACTGCAGATTTACACATTCATATAGGGGATTGTACCGTCCTATTATCTCACATTCCTCACCCAAATATATAGTGGTTACAGGGAGTAATACCGGCTCCGGCTGATGAGTCGCCAGTAAGCACGAAACCAATGTGCATGAGATTATACTTTCCGTTCATGCTGTCTGGTTTACCCTTCTGGTCAAAGCAGAACTAATTTGTTTAAAGATAAGGTAAATCTGAATTATTTTGACTTGCACAACATTTTATTTTAGAGCATTAACTTGTCTTGACTTCATGAAAACACTAGATCTACGCTATACGCTAAATAAGATAAACTACGGAAACAACTGTAGATGTTAGACTATATGGACGAGTCGTTTAAAGGATAATAGAATGATAACTTGTAATGCAATAGAATATGTTGCTCACTTCACATACAAATCAAATTTATGATTTATGCGGTGGAGAAAACTTGGTTTACCGAGGAATGGCTGATTTTTTCCAGTAATTGCTGTTGAATTTGTGGCTCTTCTATGTGGTGGAAATTCTAGACATGCTTAAAAGTATTCTGCTAAATGCGCTCTTTTTGGTCGTTTACGTCGACGCATTCAGTTGTTAAGAATGTTAATATTCGATTTTAAGACTGCATCTTAATAGCTCACATAAAATGGTGATAATTAAATAAATACTATTACTGAACACTGAACATTGCTTTTTAAATGTTGGAATTTGCAGATTTTTTTCTCCTTTTGTTATCCTGAGTGTGCTTTACACTGTTGGTTGTTTTTCCTAAACGTCAGTCAAACGTAGTCACAACCCACACTAGCAATGGGACATCCACAATCAACTATCGATTTAATGGTTGCATTGCAAGGAAGCATTATTGTTTAAAGCTAAGGTTATGCCGTTTATGGTGTTGCAGCTAATGCTTCGATTACTGATGATGATTCAGTTTTTTTAAATGTACATTTTAAAGGGATGCGTTCTAAAATGCAATTCTGATAATTTTTTCCGTAATCACGATCACTTTATCAATGGGGAATTTTGTGCACAATGTATTGAATTGGCACGCTTTGTTTGATTTGGCATTCCAATGTTCGTTATGTAACTTTAACTTTAGTATATTTCCGAGACATTTTCTGCAATTAATTGCGACTAGGCCTAAATAAGCTGGTACTTTGTTTGTTACTATTTTTTTTACTTTTTCTACCATACATGCACACAATTATATCACAATGTAAACCGGAGTTCAGAAACAAACAACAGTCCAATCGACGCTAAGCTTGACCATGTTTCTCTAGAAGAGTGTTGTTCGGAGAGCATTGATAAGACTAGCAGTACACCTTTGTGTAAACCACCAACTCCATCTTCTGATCAAGAGAATGTTTTGAACTCTCGAGACTGTCTTGCATTGCAAAGCTCTGAAAATTTAGCAGATCAAGAAGTAAGTTAACAATGCCTGTTTTTGCTTCGTTCTCTTTTGAGATTATTGATGATCTCATCAATATTACTAGAAATATTTTCAGCCTATTGCTTTATATATAGAGGCTCTTTGGTCACTACCATAAGAGAACCTCTGAGATGCTAGGCCCGGATAATCCATGTATGCGGTATGATCATCTAATTAGGAACACTTAAGTTCCTCTAAACTATCTTTTAAATTACATTCCTTAAGTCCACTTGCTATTTGCTCTGTATCCTCAATATTTGATAAACCAGCCATAATATTAGGAATAAATTTCTTGCAATTTATATATTATATTAATTAATCTCACCGAGATGCGCTGATATCCACAGATGACAGAACGATACGGTGGTGACTTTGAAAACAAATATCTATGTCAATTACCTGAAGCAAATTTGAGATCCTTCTCAACTAATGTGTATTAAGAACGATAGATGAATGTGGATTACAATAATTTATTAGCAAAGAGTACTCAGATGGAACCACGCAGTATAATATTATATATATATATATATATATATATATATATATATATATATATATATAATGGCTCGTACCACAATTTTGAGGATGCAAAACTCGCGCGTACATTTCAATTTTTTACTGGTCTGAGCCTTTACATGGTATTATTTATTAATGGTAAAACTGTATGTTCGAGCATTGTATATTTTTGCATTTCTAGTTGTGCATGCTACTTAATCATGCAATGTTTTACTACGTCGGTGGTGATAATTATTGTGTACACGAAGCTTACGTATTTTAAAATAAAACAAAAAATATCAGATTTTTAACTTTCCGTAATGTGCGGTTTCGATCAGCCTAGGTCATTTCAAGCGCAAATCAGGAAACGAAAGACGGAAATCTGATTATAATTGATTGTTATACGCCTTAACAATCTGAATTGTGGTCCTCCCGCCTGATGCGACAGGATGATTTCTATGCTGTAACGTTTATCGCTGATTACGCTGTTGTAGATATATATATATGATGAAGCATTTGAATACATTTTTTGCTTGACTCTATCACAAATGTGTCGTCTTTGTAACGTTACTTGTTTAGGAGAATGAATCAGCTAAAGCAACTAATTCGCCTTCCGATGCTGTGGAACGCCTTGCTGTCAACGTGGAGCAGTCTGAAGCCATCAGTCTTCAGTCAGGGTCAAATGGTCCTGTCAATACTAAAATTGTAGGTGAAAATATTGACGATCAGTCATCTAATAACAGATTTCAGATGTAAATAAAAGGGCTCATCTTATGCTCTTTCTTCTTGATTATCTTACACTTACGCAGTGTTTTTTTAATGCGGACCTAAATATAAATGCATTGATTGCTTTTTGAACTTCAACGTACTGACAGCAATGCAAAAATTAAATATACATGTGTTTGTGTACATAAGACATTGCTTAATGTGGCAAAGGCAATTCATAGAATCGATCGGTTCCGTTTTTAGTGGTAAATCGTAACTTCACTTGTCACAATTCGCCTATACTGGGATTTGAACCGGAGCACCATTGCTTCGGGGTCGCGCAAATATCCACTTCGCAAGCCTTGTTGCACATTAAATGCAATTTGCATCTATATATTTACTTGTTTTTTAGGCATTTACTTGACAGTTTATCAATACAGACGAAACCAGTCTACTTTGCTCTCGCTATTTATTTTATACTGACAGCATATATATATATATAGTCAAAATCGTATCATTAAATGTCAATATCACTGCTCAGATGGCATGGTGCCTGCTACATAATGACAGATCAGGGTGGCTAGTTAGAACGCTAGGTCAAATAAGATGTCGTATAAACTCAATCTGAAGGAAAGGCTAACCAAAAACATAAGTTGACTACCTAACGCACTGCCCATCGCTACCTCGTTGACTTGCTTAAAATTTGACCATTGAAAGTGAATGGAACATCTTTAATGCACTTAATGAAGAGAATTTTTAGATTCTTTAAATCAAGTTTGCGAGCTTGAAGTAAACACCAATCCCATTTTATTTAATCAGTCTTCGAACAACATAGCAAAACTACCGCCAGTCGCACGCACTGACGCGTTTCGACCTTCCATGATCATCATCAGAGTACGACGGCAAACTGACTAGCGAGGATCGATCCGCATTGCATATATATGGAAAGCAAAATTAGATATGCGGCTCTCACCTCTAATAGTCTTGCATACATTGTACTTGACTGGAAATGTCGGCTGCACAATTTTTATGCAGTCACGAACATTAACTGTTTGCAGCTTTCGCCACATATATATATATATATATATATATATATATATATATATATATATATATACAATACAATTAAACATTAATTGATTGCGCGGGTTGTGGTAAAAATTGTTTAAATCAAGTTTGCGAGCTTGAAGTAAACACAAATCCCATTTTATTTAACCAGTCTTCGAACAACATAGAAAAACTACCGCCAGAGTTTTTAGATGACTTGTAGATATGGGGAATGATGAATGGCCTCTATCCATGAATGTATGGTGTGGATCGATGATTTAGTCAACGGTGATACTTGTAAATAAATCGAACGAGATCATTTGTTAAATCCTGACATTGTCCGATTTTACTTTGCTTACGCAATCAAACGTCTCATGATTACAATTGTTTGATATTTATATTTTTGAAAACTAGAATTTTTTCAGTTCTCCTGCAAGTTTGTGTTATGGAGTGTTGATAATTTGCAGTATCGGTTTTAACAGTAGTAAGCTGCTTGTACCAACTACGTTTTGTACCTTGGACATATTGTAAATTCTGGCTGACGTATGCAAACTTATTTTGCAGTGTTTGAGAAAACGTTTGATGCTATCAATTTCGCTTGAATTCGCAAAGTCGATTCTTTGTTGAATTGCTTCACGCACATTTTTTATCGCTCGTAACAATGAATCAATAGTACTGTGTAGTCTGTCTTTATTTACTTGGCGCAGTTTGATTTCTTTTTCATGGACAAGAGTATTGCCCAATTTTTTAATGCGATCATTGGCATTCATAACAAAAATACCTGAGCCTTCGGCTTCATTAATCGAATCTGTTTCAAGTTTTTAGGTTCTTTTATGTGCTTCTTCTTTAAACTCTCTAGCGCGACTTGTCGCCTTATCTCTGTCGTCTGTTTATTATCTTTTTGCAATGTACAGAAATTTGGTTCAAGTGATAATACTTCTTTTTGCCTTTCTGTAATATTATAACTCGAATAGTCGATGCGTTGGAGGCTTGCTCATTATCAAATATACGTTTTTGATGCCTCAGTATCTCTGTTGAAGTGATCCATAATCAGGCGATTAACAGCTTTCTTTAATGGCACAAGCTGGCGTGTATGAAGCGTACTGATACGAGTTACTAAAACTGAGTTCTTGTCAACGTTGTCCAGTAGCATTTGCCGGGTTTCTATTGAATTTTTTGTTCACAGTCTTTACTACTTTACTGCGGCTGACTCCTTTTGGAGGATAAGCCGGCTCCATTGATATCCCGGATTATACCTCTCCATGCCGGGCGGTTGGCAGCCATTTCGGATCATAAAGAGGGCCAATGACGCTCCCAGTGACGTGGACCATAAACATTGCGTAAACCAAGGAGTTCCACGTCCGATTTGATTGTTGCAAGCCATGTCTTCAGTTGCCCACCTCGGCGGCGGTGCCAGTTTGCACATTGACCTGGGTTCATCACCTGCCGTACCAGTTCGTCTTCTGGTTTGTGTAGTACGTGCCCGAACCATTGAAGTCGACGATGTTGGATCAAGACGGATAGTTGCATGATGTCACCGCATTGGTGACGAACAGATGCGTTCGACATCCGGTCCATCCATTTTGTCTTTGTGATGTACCTGAGGCACCAATGGTCGAATACTTCAAGCTTTTTGGCGTCCTCAGAACGTAATGGCCAAGTCTCACAGCCATACAGTAGCACAGGGCGAACAGTAGCCTGGTAGACTCGGATTTTCGTTTTGAGGCTGATTTCACTTCTTCTCCAAAGTGAGTTCTTCAATTGTAAGAAAGCAAGTCTGGCACGATCGATGCGTGTTCGGACTTCATTCTTTGCTTGACCAGTTGGAAGCATTTTTGAGCCAAGGTACGTAAAATCGTCGACTGTTTCGATTGGGCTGTCGTACACCGTGAGCTGCTCATCAGATGAAGATACACCGATGGCGTAGGCTTTCGTTTTGCCGGCATTGATTTCCAGACCAACGGCTGATGAAAACTGGGCCACTTGATCCAAAACGGTTTGCATGCTCCCAAAGCTGTCAGCAAGGAGAACAACATCGTCTGCGTAATCAACATCCGTCAGCCACAGGTTATTTGATACTTGAACGCCTCGGAACCCAGTTAGCGCGTTGCTCAGAATCCAGTCAACCGCATAATTGAACAATATGGGTGACAAGGGACATCCTTGTCGAACCCCTGTGTGCAGACTGAATTCATTCGATTCTTCTCCGTAAACACGTACTCTGGCTTTGGTGGCTGCATAGTAGGCCTTGATCAGATTGACGAGTTTTATGGGCATTCCGTCGAGCAGCATGATGTTCCATAGGGAGTCGCGATCAACAGAGTCAAAAGCAGCTCGGAAATCAATGAAACAAGCGACGGTTGGTTGTTGAAATTCGTTGCGATGTTCCAAAACTCGCCGTAAAGTAAAGATCTGATCAACACAGCCTTTGCCTGGGCGGAATCCACCCTGATTGGGACGGGTACGGGCATGCCGCTCATTACAGAAGCGGTTCAATAGAATCGACGCAAACAGCTTGGATGCGGTGTTGAGAAGACTGATACCACGGTAGTTTTCGCACCTTGATCTATCACCCTTTTTGGGAAACGGTAGCAGGATTGACATTCCGAAGTCTGACGGGCATGCTTCTTGTTCCCAGATAGAAGAGAACAGTCGATGGATTGATGGCAGTAGTGCGCCTATACAGGCCTTGTAGATCTCTGCAGGAATTCCATCTTCACCGGGGGATTTCTTGCTCTTCATGCGCTGGATGGTCGTAGCGATCTCAACCTCAGTTGGGGAAGAGCAGTCCACATCGTAGCTGGGTGTAGATGTTGCAGGTGGTTGCGGTGGGGAGCGGCCACTGTATGGTCGGTTCAATAACTGCGAAAAATGTTCAACCCATCTTGCGATTTTGCCATTGACATCAGAAATCAAGTCTCCTGTTGCGCTGCGTAGAATTGTCTCTGCATTGCGCTTACCGGATGCTTTACGTATAAGACGGAAGAGACCCCCGAAATCACCGACGTTTGCAGCCGATTCCATGGCGGAAGCCATTTCATCCCAGTACTGCTTACGGTCAGCCCGAGCAGACCTCGTGGTTTCACGTCTCAGGTGGCGATAATTAGGCGCGTTATTCATCCGGGCATCTCTTGCTTTTTGTGACGCCCGTAACGTGCGTTCAGATATCCAGTCTTTATGGTGACTTTTGATGGTTCCGAGCGTTTCAAGCGCAGCTTGCTGAGTAGAGAGTTTCAAGTTATTCCATTGATGCTCCACATTGGTTTTATCTACGGCATGAGTTCCACCGTCAGCGGAAGTCAACTTTGCAGTGATTGAGGCAGATAGCGCTGTACAACGGGATGGGTCCGTTAGGGTTGCAACGTTCAGGCGTCTCGTAGGTTGATGGCGCCGTCGGGACTTGAGATGAAGCCTCAATTTGGCACGTACTAGAGTGTGGTCGGACCCTCCTCGGTTGCCAGTTTCAGCTCCTCGGTATGACCTGCAATCTTCGACAGAAGACATCCAACGCGACCGTACCAGAATGTAGTCGATCTGATTGGCTGTGTGACCATCGTTTGAATACCAGGTGAGCAAATGCTTCCGAGGGTGTTGGAAACGCGTATTGGTAACGCACATATGGTTGACATCTGCAAAGCTGATAAGTCGTGCTCCGTTCTCGCAGCGTTCACCTAGACCAAACTTTCCCAGTATGTGTCTGGTGGATGAGTCAGAAGGTCCTGTTCGTGCGTTCCAGTCACCAGCGACAAACAGTATGTCGCCTCTGGAAATTCCGTTGATAGTCTCTTGCAGTTGGTCGTAGAACTCATCTTTCACATCTGAATCAGCTGCGAGGGTTGGTGCGTAGACGGCTACCACTGTGATGTTGAATGGTTTCCCTCTCAGTCGGACCGTTGCGATCCTCGGTGATACAGGATTCCAAGCCAGCATGGCTCTCTGCGCCGTAGGACCAAGTAGAATGGCTACACCGTGTTGTCCGGACCCGTCAACTGGTCCGCTGTGATGCATCAAGTATGTTGATTCTGCAGACGGTACTTTTATCTTCGTTGATCCCGTGCCGGGCAGTCGGACTTCAGACAGGCATGCAACTTCAATCTGGTAGTCATATAGAGATTTGGCCGTGATTGCTTGGCTGCCGATATCAAGCAGCGTTCGAACATTCCAACACCCGAAATAAATAGGTGTTTTCGCGCTGATAAAACCAGATAGCTTTTCACTTGACACCCTAGCCTCTGGGGAAGCGCAGAGTGCGTCGCTTGCCGGGGACACCGTAGCATGAACGGAATTCATAGATTGTGACATTTCATGGAGTTTCTTGGGAATTTGGTACAAGTGGTGTCCCCTCACCACTCGGTTCACAGTCTTCTCTTCTTATTAATTGAATGTATTGAAGCTAAGCGGCATAGTCTGTGTACAAATTCAGAATTTAGTAGTTTATATATATATATATATATATATATATATATATATATATATATATAGAGAGAGAGAGAGAGAGAGAGAGAGTCATAATTCCTATATTCTAACTTTTTAAATCAGGAACGCAACCTTGATTATAATGTTACCACCGCCCACGCAACCAATGTTCGTGTAAAGCGATTCTTGTTTTAGCTCTGTTTGTTTTATCTGTGTTTTGCGATTTTATTCATATTTAAGATGGAGTATGTGGAAGACGAACCCAAATCAAACACATGTTTAGTGAATCCTGATGGTTTGCATTATGATAGCGAAAACAATGAACCAGCAAATAATATTGAGGAATCGACTATTTCACCTTTGAGAGAATGTGGGACTGAGCTGATATCTGCCAACGAACTATCGAATACTCAGTTCGATGTTAATTTGATGGAAGGAAAGTTGTCAAATCCTGCGAATGCAGACCAAACTGATAATACTATTCAAGCTGATTCTGCCGATGAAGTAGAGACGGAGGAAGTTAATAAACTGTCTAATCTGAATGAGGACAGTCATTCAGAAGCAGAGGAGGAAAAAGTCAGCATAGCGCAGGATGCTGAAATTTGAGAGGACTGCAAACTTTAGAAGTCACCGGAACCAGTTCATGTCTAGTGCTTGATAGCTTAAGCTGTAAAGTTCAAAGGTAAGTAAATAAATCTGTGTTGATTAACACGAACCATCTTTTCATTCGGCTTCTTTTGAAATATAATTGTGGAATTGATATCTCCTAAAATTCCCAGAGATACCAAAATGTTTAGCAAATTTATATATCGGTATAATGCTAGCAAAACATAGTTTTGTCTACCTCCGTTTTATAAATCGCTACACCCGATAAACATACTTAATTAGCACTTTGGTTTAGACGAACTTAACATCTGCTAGTTAGGGTACATTATGAAATAGGATTATCAGTGGTTGTGTGTGTGTATAGTGTGGATGGATATAGCACTGACTGTCCTGTGTATTCAATGCGAAACGATAGGTTGGTTATATGTTATTTTTAGTTAAATAAGTAATTAGTAAATAAAATGTTATAAATAAATAATCTAAGGATTTTATTGTCTAAATAACAGTATTGTATTCACAACACAAAGCAGTTTCATTGGAGTAGAAAAATTCAATATGACTGCAGGTTTTTAGAAGCGTATACATTTTCGGACAATAATAATGTGCCTAATGTAAACGAAAACTGTTTTTCGAGAACTTTTTTCATGTTTTATACACATGATTTATATAAACGGGCACGGTTTTGTGTTACTCAAGTTCAAATCCGAATAAAGCTTTACTCCAATTCGACAACTGGGAATCTTTTATGCTAGCTAAATTTGATAAACTGCTTAGAAAGTTGAATGAATCTAACCTTTAGTATAGATATCATTCTATAAAAATTAGTTGGCTAAATGATGATAGGATGAGAACTTGTGCAGATGAATATGTTAAGTACTGCAGTTTGTGTAGGTTTGCGGTTGTATGCATGAGTGTGGATTGAGAATCCGTTATCGGGAAGTCTCCCATGTTGATATCATATACGTAATATTGGATGTAGTCGGTCGGTTTGTAAGTTAGCAAACGAAAAATCGCACCATTTTTTATTAAGAGCTAAGTGTAGGACGATTGTTTAGCGACAAGACACCATGCACATTTCCAGATACGAGTTTTTACATCTCGGTAGAAATTTCCACACTCTTTCGCCAAACAACTATCATGTCTATGATATGCGTTGTAGGTAATATCCGTAACACCAAAATAAATCAAAAGATATTACTATACGAGCACGGCTTGAATTCTATAGCGAACCTCGACATCAAATTATAAAAATGCAATGCAAAGTATGAAATAGTTAAAAGTGGAGAAGCACTTAAATTTTGGATAGCAGGTAATTTATATTTGATAATGGTGTACTTTACTGACCAGCATTGGTTGATCTGTTTTAAATTTTAAATTTTTTAATACGAGAAATCGGAAGATGTTTTTCTAACATTTTTCGTATGGCGATGATTTGCTTACAACGCCTACTTCAGTTAGTGACTTTCAAGTTCAATATGAGAAAGATAATAGAACATCTTGCTATCATTTATTTATTAACCTTATCCTTGCTATGCCTAACAAAGTGTTTGCATCCACCTTCTTCAATTTGACTTCGGATATTGTTTGTCATGGTGTTTGTGGGATGTGCTTTTCGCTGAAAAAGGCTTCGGCAACCGGAAGTCGAAATGCCCGGAGTCAATTTTGTATGCTCCTATATTGGATGGTCCATGTACTCGTATGTCGTCTGTGTTTATTATCAGCGTATCATCCAGACGAGACTTAATTATGCCTAATTCTGCAGTTAAATTATTCATTTGAGAAGTCAGTCCATGAATCAACGTTTCTAGCCCATCAGAAGCCATTTTAAATATACCACATATGCTTTATTTTTACTCAATTATATGTAGAATTTTGCTCGCATAACGAGCATCGATTTAATAAAAATTTCTTACAAATATTAATTAATTTATGTTCACTTCGGCTCGAAGCCTTCTTTGGGCTGACTGCTTCATTCTTATACGGGCACTTCTGCGAGGAATTTCTGTTGAAATAATGTCTGCCCTAGATTAGACCCTTTGTTCATTATTTGTCTTAAAGGTGGATATTGCCACATCTTCCTCCCCCCTCAGGAATCGGCTTTGGCACTCTGCTTAAACGATCCAGTGCAACAGCTCGTGGTCCATCGGGCATGCTAGCAAAAGTTGTATTGTGCTCTGAGTCCACCCTATCCACGCGATAGGGCCCATCATTTACAGTCTGCAGTGCCATTGGCTCGACTTTCGCGACCATGGCATAGTCGCCGACCTTTAGGCGAGTACGTGTCGGTTGCCTTGCATAGCCTTGTCGCTGTGTGGTGCCAACATATTCAGTTAACTGTTTTAGTCGCTCCTGAATATCCGCTATGGTGCAGCGCTCATGGGATCCTTGGATTACAGGTTCACCTGGCAGTCTTATGTGTCCTCCATAGACCATGGTCGTTGTAGCGAATCCTGTAGCTGTTGAGACTGTAAAGCGCATGGCCCGCTCGACTAAATGTAATTTGTCTCTCCACGTTCCCGGGCTCTCGTGGCACCAACATCGCAGTACCTCTTTCATCGTCCTATGTGCGCGCTCAGCTGTCGCATTGGTTTGCGGGTGATAAGTGGCTGTGCGGGAATGCTTTATGTCAAGGTCTTTGCACCACTGATTAAATTCTTTCGACTCAAATTGTGCGCCTTGATCGGTAACTATAACTTGTGGTGCACCGAATCGACTGAGCCATCGCTCTTCTAAGCACGTTATAATCTTTTCTGTTGTGATCTTCTTCAGTGGTACAAACTCGACCCATCGGGTAAACTTATCGACCATGGAAAACACATAGGACACGCCGCCGCGAGCTACCGGCAGTGGACCTACCAGGTCGATATGCAGAAACTCGTTCCGTGCAGTGGCATTGAAAGCAATCGGAGTGACTTTTTCTCGTTTTTGTGGTTTACAACGTTGGCATGTAGTGCACTGTTGACAATAGCTACGAATTTCTTTGGACATGCCAGGCCAATACAATCGTGACTGCAATGTCTCAATGAGCCGCCCGGCGCCGGGATGTCCAAACGTTTCATGCCAAAAGGCCATTAATTCTGTTATTATAGATTCTGGCACAAACCATTGCACTGTTTGTCCTTCTTTCCGCACCAACAGGCCGTTCTGCAGGCGCAACGTTTTATATGGTGCGGACACCACTGTGCCGTTTTATATTTGATTGACTATTTCCTGACACGTGGCATCTTTTCCTTGTTCTTCAGAGACTTTTATAAGTGGCGAAACACGCACAGCGGAAATTCTGCTGAGCGCATCGGCTGCCGCATTCTCGATTCCTGCTCTATGATGAATTGATACATCGTATTCTTCCAGTTCTTCAATGGCTCGATGTACTCGTTTCTTCTCAATATATAGTGATCTCCAATGCACTAGCGCTTTGTCGTCGGTAAAGAGGTCTACGTGTCCCCCGATGACAAAATATCTAACCTTCCGTAGCGCCCATTGTACGGCAAGTAATTCCTCTTCTGTGACGGTAGTTCTGTTCCGCCTTAGTGAGTGTGCGACTTATATATTGCGCAGGACGTCCGTCAGCTTGTAACAGCGCTCCTATCCCAATATCTGACGCGTCTGTATCAATTGACATATTACCCACCGTGAAAGTCAAAATAGTTTCCTCTATTAATTTCTGTTTGCATAGCACAAACGCTTCTTGAGCCTCCTCCGTCCAACGAAACTGTATCTTGGCACTAGTTAATTTAGATAAGGGTTGTTGCGTAACCGCCATCCCTGTCTATAGAAATTCACCATACCAATAAACCGGCGCAATTGTTTTCTAGTATTAGGCACCGGATAGTCCTTGATAGGCTGTACATTCGAATCTAATGACATGCATCCCTCCGCTGAGACTAAGCGCCTCAGGAACTCTACTTCTCGACCTATCAGAACCTTTTCTGGATTAAAGTATAGTCGCCATTCTACAGCTTTGGCCAACATTTTCTGCAGCCTAACGCGTAATTCGTGTCCAGTAGTGGCCCATATAATAACATCGTCCACGTAAGCTGTTGTACTAGTTAAGTCAGAAATGAAGGAGTCCATCATTCTTTGGAACACTTTCGGTGCGTTTTTAAGGCCAAATGGTACCTGGGTGAATTGGAAATGACTTTGGGGTACTTGTACCGCTAACTTCCATCGGTCTTCGGGCCGCACGCCTATTTGCCAAAATCCCTGTTTAAGATCAAGCACGGCAAACCATTTGCCTCCCGCTAGCTGTAAGAACAGATCACGCAGAGCCGGCATGGGATACGGGTCCGGTTTAGTTACTGAGTTCAATTGCCTGAAATCAGCCGCCGGTCGGAGCGAACCATCCTTTTTCGTAACGTAAACCATCGGAGCACGAAAAACAGATGATGACGGTTCAAGAACGCCGGCTTCTATCATTTCTTGGGTTGCTCGAGTCGCTGCTGCTAATTTCTTTGGAGGAGCACAATATACTTTTGGTGGTTTTTAACCTTCATTTAGTTCTAGCCATGGCTTAAACTGGTCGACCGTCGGCCCTGGATGTACACTGCAATCAAGCAGTTGGAGTATAATGTTATATTGGTTTCGAAGATTCTTCCATCACCCAGGCAGACAACTGGTCTCCTCCTGCATCTTAGGGGTACATGTAGAATTTATTGAATTTATTCTCTCAGGGCTCGATATGCATACACGCTTATTTTGACAGTCTATCGTCTTAACCCATTTTCTAATGAAATCAAGTCCCAATAAGGGCGTTTGCGTATTCGCAACAACAAAAGACATATGGTAGATATTTTCATTTATTAACAATTTCGTGTCCCACTCGCCCGCAGCCACCATCGATGCGCCCGATGCCTGACATAAACTTGCTCTCGTAGGTTTTACGTTGTTCAATGGCCAAGTCAGTGGTAATACCGACACATCAGCTCCAGTATCCAATTGCATTATTACTGGCTGTCCGTTGAAGAGTTCTAAAAATTTTACTTTAATAAAAATCCTTACATTTGGCAATGTTTCCCACACTTCCTTTTCTTCAAAGGCCATCTGGTTCGGAACACTTTTTTGTTTGTTCTGCTGGTCTTCATTCGATCTACCCTCGGAGCCTCCGAAGGATTAATATTTGTGCCCTGATCTCCCACCTTTATTTGTGAGATTGTGAACCCTGTTTCCCCACTGAACTGGCCGTTCTCGAGGAGCAGTACATTGGTTTTGCTGACGCTTATACGCCGTATTCGTCGGAGCTGGTGTCCTTATATATTGACTTTGCTTCCAGGCCACTGGCTGTTGCCTTCTGTCGCGGAATTGATTATTATGCCGCGAAGAATTCCAGTACGGTATGTCGCTCCTGCCAGATGTTGTAACTGGACCCATGCGTGGAGTTGCAGCTGCCACTTTGTTTGTCATCATGGCCGAACTTTGAAGAGCCTGAAGTCTCTCTTCCAGGCCTCCCTGGGCGCTGGATATTGCACCGTATCTGGTAGGATCCAGCAGCATGAACATGATGGCCTCATGCGATTGCAACCCGGGTAAAGACTCAGTTAGCTTCGAGAACCACCGCTTGATACGTGCCATGGTATCCAGGGGCATCTCACCCAATAATGGTTTGAGGCTGTATAATTCTGAGAACACCTCCTGAGGCCTGGCCCGGAAATGATCCAACACTCGTCTTTTGTACTCTTCATACGTGAGGTCAACCGGAAATTCTAATTTGACTGCTACTGTTCGGTCCACTAATTCCTGGACAGCCACACGCACAATAGGTGCTTCTAATGTAAATTCTTGGGCTCAAACTGATGCTTCAAATTTTTCGAACCACAACTGTGGCCTTTCCACATCTAGTGGTGACAGCATGGGCTTAAACTCTGATGGCGGTCTGAAATAACTCGTCGATTCGGCTGAAAACACCGGCATATTTCCTCCTGATTCCTCTTCGGCACG
>JAQBSW010011105.1:0-21434 GCA_029291075.1 Eudiplozoon nipponicum | reverse complement strand
TGAAAGAGGTACTGTGATGTTGGTGCCACGAGAGCCCGGGAACGAGGAGAGACAAATTACATTTGGTTGAGCGGGCCATGCGCTTTACAGTCTCAACAGCTACAGGATTCGCTCCAACGACCATGGTCTATGGAGGACACATAAGACTGCCAGGTGAACCTGTAATCCAAGGATCCCCGGAGCACTGCACCATAGCGGATATTCATGAACGACTAAAACAGTTAACTGAATATGTAGGCGCCACACAGCGACAAGGCTATGCAAGGCAACCGACACGCACTTGCCTAAAGGTCGGCGACTATGTCATGGTAGCGAAGGTAGAGCCCATAGCACTGCAGGCAATCTATGATCGGCCGTATCACGTGGACAGGGTGAACGCAGAGCACAATAATGTTTTTGTTATCTTGCCCGATGGACCACGAGCTGTTGCTCTGGATCGTTTAAGCAGAGTGCCAAAGCCGATTCCTGAGGGGGAAAAGATGTGGCAATGGCCACCTTAAGACAAATAATGAACAAAGGGTCTTATCTAGGGCAGACATTATTTCAACAGAAATTCCTCGCAGAAGCGCCCGTATAAGAATGAAGCAGTCAGCCCAATGAGAAAAGCAGACTTCGAGCTGAAGTGAACATAAATTAATTAATGTGTAAATTTGTTTTATTAAATCGATGCTCGTTGTGCGAGCAAAGTTCTATATATAATCGAGTAAAAATAAAGCATTTGTGGTACATTTAATATGTCTTCTGATGGGTTGGAAACGTTGATTCAGGCATTGACTTCTCAAATGAATAATTTAACTGCAGAATTAGGCATAATTAAGGCTCGTCTAGACGATACGCTAATAATAAACACGGAAGACATACATGTACGTGGACCATCCAACATAGGTGGACAAAACAGTTCGCATTTGTCAAATTTGCTTTACCCCATTAATATAATAAGTATTATTTTCAAAGTATCACTCCCGTTTGCAAGGATGACGAAGAATTTTGTCCTATACAAATATTTTTTCTCTCCCATTTGCTTCTCAAGTATCTGCAAATTAGCAAGGATATACAAATAATAAAGTAGTCAAAAATGGGAGGAATGCTTTAAATGAAGAAACGATGGATCGATTTTTTGCATTACTTTCGGCTCATACTCAATGCAAAAACATGTTTTTTTTTCTTTTTTTTATCTTAAAAAAGACTGTAGTTGTTCTACCCACAGCGTTTAATATAGTAAGTAATTTCTATTTTTATTGCATTTAATATTGATTAAAGGCCACATCTAGAGAAATAGTGGAAGGATTTAAAGATGGTTTGCGCAATTGCAGACCTGTATTTAACTATTGATTTGTTACATGTCTTTCAAATATAATGTTCTTTTCTTCTGGTTATTCACCGTCTTTATGAGTTCATTACCAGCTGTTCCTCTATATTTAAAGATAAAGTTATGGTTGCTCCCATAAATAACACGCTTTATTTAGCTGCATCAAATTTGAATGATACAACCGCTGCTAATTTATTGTGCGGTGTGCCGGAAGCACAGTCTCCGACAATTGAATTTTCAAAAGTAGATAACCTCGTTATGGTTTGGCAAAAATAAGAATAAACTGTTTTAAAACATTTTTTTAAACATTTATCGTCGTATGTGGGAAACTTACTTTATTTTTTATTAAAAATCGCCTTATAAATGAACATGATTTTGCCTACGCAAAAGAGGCATAAAATAACACACTTTATATCTTATCTGCTTCTTGTAAATATTATTACATATAAACGCAATTTATGAAAGAAATTTAGGTCAACACATTTTTGTGCTTCTGCTGATACAAAAAATAAGACAATTTAATTAACGTTTTACATTTATGCATTCTTATAGTTTGATTATTTAAATGTCTCAGCTGCCAATAAGAACATCAACTGAGTAGAAACACTAGAATGCATAAAACTGTCGCTCATGAGGAAAAATTAATTCTTAAAAAATTAAATGAATATTCATGCATAAAATTTCACGTTTTGTTTATTGTATTAAAATAGTCAAATTTAACTTACGGATAACAGTGTATAAGCCTGCGGAATTACGAATATCCAAATATTATGCATAATTTATAAAGAATCTAGGCTTCCTAGATGAACACTTTGAGTTTAAAATATGGAATTCCCAATGGAAAAAATAAATTTATTAAAGTAGTAGACAATGTAAAAACTTGCTTTGACAGTACATGTTTAAAAAAATATTGATTTCATATTTTAAAATTTCCCTACATTTACATTTCTCACTGCGAGATTCATGCTCTTACTATTATTTTTTCTCGTCTATGCATCTATGCATCTGTATACACTTTAGACATGCTAGTAATTATTTTGTCGTAGAAGGGCATATCAAAAACGATAAAGAAGAAATTATGGTCCGTGAATATTTTCAAGTCATATTTTTTCTATTCATTAAGCAGTCCGTTAACTGGTTCTTTGCAATAAAATACTTCATTGACCATACAGAGAATTAATCAAAATTTTGGGAAAATAAGACTAATGCATACACAAAAATGTTTTTTTTTAATTTTTTAGAATTATCATATTTTTTTCTATTTTCATCATTATTTATTTTCTTGATTATTAATTTATTCACACACAATGAAAGTTTTGTTGTACAGTTCTGAGACATTCCAATTTCTCCAAATGAATTTTCCCACCGCGCTCGTATTTGCTAACGCTAAAAGATATCAAAAAATATTTTCGCAATATTTTTATGTACATATTTTAAGACATTATGTCTAGTAAACCTCAGAAATTCATCAGATTGACATTTGTCATATTTTTGCTGTTTAGAGCGATGTAAGCTACAATACTAATTTTAAAATCGACAAAAAAATTAAATGTTTCACAGAAGTTTAGAATAAACATTTTAAATTATTTTTATCTTTAAAGCAAACATTTTCAACAATATATTAAAATTATTTATTGGAAAATTATTTTTTTTAAATACTGTCCATTTTATAGTAATTTATATCATTGAACAGATTATAAATATATATTTTGGCGCACAAGTTTTTTTTTATTTTCACGGTGCTAACAGATAATTTAAGCTTTTTAATTTAGTTTTTAAAATTTTGTAAAACTGGGAATTTCAACATTACCTGATCTGTTTTGCGATTAACCGAATGTCGTTTGAAATTCACTTCCTTTAAAAAATTAAACTGTGTATAAATTATTATTCTTGATTTCTTTAATTTGTTTTTAAATTTTGTTATATTTTTATGTACCGATAAAGGATATAAGCAAATGTGTCGGAAATACTCCCATGAAATTATGAATGTGATACCGGACTAAGCAAGTCGCAATGCAAACCAGTTCAGGTAAGTTTATGTCCATAGAAGCAATTGTACAAAGAATAAAAATAAGTTTAATCGATAAAATGATTTTTCTACTGACAGCAGATGATTTTTCTATTTACAAATTTTGTCTACTTATCACAGACTAAGACCTTCCTTCAGAAAAATCTGTTCCTATTTAAGATAACGAAAGAAAAAATATCATGAAATATAATCGAATTCATAATTTATGATAAAGAATATTTCTAAGAATAATCTTTTGGAATGCGAGCCTAAATAAAATTCATAGTACCCTTTCCATGTGCAAAAATAAAAAGAAATTTTCTCAGATAGAAGAACCGCTTCTTTCTCATTTCCTTCTCAAGTATCCACAAATGAACATCTCTTTTGAAAGGCAAAATAAGATAGAAAAATATAAAACACGTGAGAGTGTGAAATAAGAGAACAACCAATAAACTGCGTGCGTCACCTCCTCTTCAAGTTCAATACCTGAATTTGCTTCTTCTGCTGCATAAATCCGGCTGCAATTTGTTTATCCATAAAGCTTCGTATGTGGCTAACTCCCTTTTGTTATTGCATATATTAATTATTTTAAATGCTAAGTCTGGTGAATATAAGTGTCAGGTTCCAACAAATACTGTTCAAATGTCAAATAAAATATTTAAATATATAAATACATTATACATAAAATCCATATATATATATATATATATATATATATATATATATATATATATATACATTATTAGGAAGAAAGAACACATTAATAACAAAGTGGATAAAGGCCATTTATTTCGTGAATACTAATAATCGCTATACAATCATTCATTATATACATTTTGGGTTTTCAATTGATTATGCTAGTGGTAACAAATCTGACTCGCTTTTACTTCTGTTTCTTGTTTTGGCTGGTTGGTAAGTGTGTATGCGTTTGTAATTGTGTGTGTGCGTGTTTGCATGTAAAGGTCATTCTCGCTGTATTGCAAAGTGATGTCTGAGATTTGGTCATTATTGTTTTGATTGCTTGAGAATTAACCATTTGTGCGCATTGCTCGCAGTTACATGTAGGAGTGCTATTTTTACCAGTGTAGTTGATCGTTTCACCTTGTTGCGCAGATTTGTATTTTGCACATGGTAACTGCGCTAAGGTATGTAGATGATATATTGTTGTTCATCTCAGAAGCAGCAGACCCTTCCGAAATCCTCAAACAAGCAAATGGAGCAATTTCAGACATCAAGTTCACTCTCGAGGTAAAGAAAGACGGCAGTTTTCCCTTCCTTGACATCAAACTCACTCGATATGAAAACGGGGATTTGACACTGGCCATACATAGAAAATCCACTTTTACCGGACAGTACATTCACTTCAAAAGCAGTGTACCAAAATCCCACTAAAAAACTTAGTAAACAACCTAGCAAACAGAATCAGGAACATCTGCTCTGAACACAAGATTGAGGAAAAACGGGGCTACCTCAGGAAATTTTTGCTAATGAAAAACTACTCAGAGCGTTTCATTGATGTCAACATCAGACCACGGCAGATTCGCACTAGAGAGGATACCGGCAATCAGGTTTTCATAAACTTACCATTTAGAGGCGACGTACCAGCCTCAATAATTGCACGGCGGCTGAATAGAATAACTAAGGAGAACTTTCCCAGTGTTAAAGTTAATATGACATTTAGTACACAGAGAATCATGAGGTTGGATACCAAAGATCAAATTGCCAATTCTCTCCAAATCATTTATAGTCTACAAATTCTCATGTATTTGCGGTAGCACATATATTGGACGTACGAAGAAGCAATTGATAAATAGAATGCAGTAACAGTTGCCAGAGAAATTGATTGACAATGCTCCGCACCGTCAGGAAAATCAGCTATTTCCGATCATATATTGGCAACGGGGCACCCAGTCAGTTCGATCTTTTTCACAATTCTACATACCGCAAAATCAGAAAAATTCTTATTTATTTATGAAGCCCTTTATATAAAACAACAAGCACCTGACCTTAATATTCAAAAGTTTCATCAACATGATATTCCAATCGACTGGCCAAGAATAACAAAACTCGACAACAATTTACTACTATCCAGGAAAGACCAAACTGGTTCTCGACTAGAATCAACAAACTTTCAATCGAATTGTCAACAAACTGAAGAGGAAATAACAGAGGCGCATACGGTGACAGAAGTTTCCAAACAATATGAGCGTTCAACACTGCAATACACACTGGTTCTGTTACGTTGTCCAAAATTCAGATTTGCGCAACAAGGTGTAACGATCAACTCCACTGGTAAAAATAGCACTCGTGCATGTAACTGCGAGAAATGCGCACAAATGGTTAATTCTCAAGCAATCAAAACAATAATGACCAGATCTCAGACATCACTTTGCAATACAGCGAGAATGACCTTTACATGCAAACACGCACACACACAAACACAAATGCATCACACACCAACCAGCCAAAACAAGAAACAGAAGTAAAAGCGAGTCAGATTTGTTACCACTAGCATAATCAAATGAAAACCCAGAATGTATATAAATGAATGATTGTATAGCGATGATTAGTATTCAAGAAATAAATGGCCTTTATCCACTTTGTAATTAATGTGTTCTTTCTTACCTAATTAGAAATATACTGTGTAATATTGAAAGGCAATGGACATTATAAAGAATATATATATATATATATATATATATATATATATATATATATATATATATATGTATGTATATATGTATCCATTCAATTTAAATGTTAAATCTGTAAGATTAATCAGTTAAGAAAATATAAATAAAGTGAATAGAGAATCTTTTTTCTTATTGATTGCAAATATAGGTGTAAAATTATGGAGAAAGGTATATGTAAATATCTTTATGCATCACATTTATATTCCTGTTAATATTACGCAGTAACCTATTTTTTCGCGTGCTACTTAATGAAGATTATTCAAAGTTAGCGACTGAACTTCTTTATTTAATTGTCTAAAATTACGTAAGTTTAATTTTTTCCAGTCTGAAGATTTTTGCTGTGCTCTGAACCAAATTATGTCAGCAATTATATTTTTACAATATGGATCAAATGATTACCTAATAATTCGATGCAATAATTATGTCCAAAAACTTTACACACATATTAAAGTGCTGATTCAATATTTTCGATGACATAATTAACCATATTTTAAGGTTTGTACAGATAAAATTTACAAAATAAATCAACTAAGCTTCCAAAATCTTTTTCAATCACAATAGAACCATAATTTTTTATGTTTTGATTCGATTTAACATCAAAATATTTTATATTTTAATTTGTTTTAAGTTTGACAAACATTTGAAGTTCAAACATGAAAAGTTCTACAAATAAAATCTGAATAATACTGTTTGAAATATATACTGAATATTTTAATATTTCTTTACAATTTACAATTTGTAAAAACTTTGATAAATATACCTTTCTATCCGTGTAATAATCCCTAATGAATGCTATTTTCAATTAGTTGGTAAAATCCATAACAATCCTCACATTAATGCCATTTTTTCTCTTTCATAAAACGATAAAAAATTATGATAAATATTTTTTTTGAAAATCTATTTTAATCTCACGCAGGTTGGAAGAGAGAAAGTTATGTAATAATTACGCATAAATTTTCTTAAACGTATTTATAACGAGAGTTACTCGTATAAACACGAAAACATTTTAGATTCGGAATTCAGATCCATCTTTACTTTTCGTATCAAGAATTAATAATAAAGTAAACAACGAATGTACATGAGATCAAACTTTCCGTTCATGCTGCCTTTGGTTTATCCTTCTGGTCACAACTGAACTAATTTGTTACTAGGTTCGCAACACCTAATACATACTTGCATATATATTAGTTCTCCGCAACATATAATATTCAACTGTTAATATATTGAATTCAATGATGTCATGCTTACCGCGAAATGTGATAACTGATATCGATCAAGGCCAGAGTGTATGGATTTACTGGAGTAACATGTGTTCAGAAATAGCAGTAATTCTCTATTTCGGTGAACTATAGCATAAAATGATATCCATCATGTTGGTACCATGTTCTGACATGGCAACCATATTGTTAGTACCATGTACATTTTCGGTACTACAATGGTGGTATCGGTTACTAAAACAATAGCCATAGTGTTAGTATCCTTTTCAGACTCGGTATATATATTATATAGAGTGAGTTAGCGTGAAAGTCTCATTTTCGAAACTTTATATGATGTTAGCTTAACTACTATAGGTTTACACATTCGTCTAGGAGATTGTATCGTCCTATTATCCCACATTCCTCACCCAATTATGTAGTGGTTAAGGGGCGTACTACCGGCTCCTACTGATGAGTCGCCAGTAAGCACGAAACGAATGTTCCTGCAATTATACTTTCCGTTCTTGCTGTTTTTGGTTTATCCTTCTGGTCACAACTGAATTAATTTATTACTAGGTTTGCAACACCTAATACATACTTGCATATATATTAGTTCTACACAACAAACAGTATTTGACTGTTGTAAATCCAGAATTCCTTAGCAGAGTTGTTGATAGACATAAAATTCATAAATCGTGGCTTTGAGCGTAAAATTACATAAATCCACAGCATGTTACCGGCGTATTGCGCGCGGTAGTGTATTATTATTAAAAACCCTTTTAATTACAAATTAATTCGCAGTTCAAGAAATGTCAATTAAAACTGCTCGAAACTAACAGAGATGGTTTCTAAAATCACAGTTAAGAGGACTATTGTGTAAAACCCGAATAGGCATATGTGACCTTAAGGAAAACTATATTTGTCGAAATTGAGCTTCGTTGGGTTTTTAACGCAGAGCCGCGCGTTAGAATATAAATAGTTATAGATTCATCATCAAAACAGGAAAAATTAAGGTATAATTGAAGTGTAGTATTATGCAAAAAATGATAATCATGACTAGCAATTGATTATAGGTATTGGTGACTAAAGTGATGATATACCGCATAACAATTTAATTTTAATAATACAGAACGTGAAAATAAAAATCTAAAGGAGGTAAGTTGCTGATCACAATTATCCTTGTCTTATATTCAACTACAAGAAAGTATTATCATAATCAAAGTGAAAAAGATCAGCAGGACTGTAGATCTTTTCTATTTCGGTGCATAAAAATTTAAAAGACACCTTAGATGGAGGCGTTTCTCTAAGCGCCTTTGGCAATTGATTGTAAATTTTGTAAATTTTCAAAAAAGAGAATAATTTCCCGCAACATTTTCCACCAAAGGAGCAGAGATCGCCAAATGTACTGATCTCATTCCAACTTCATAAATCTTTCTTATTGGATTTAAATAGACACCAGACCATTGGTTCAAATGGAGAACCTTTATGCAATAGCACATCATTCGAAACCATAAAGTTTTCAGCGATACAAACTGTAATCTAGTGGCGTATATAATGCAAGAGGTAGGGCTAATTTGTTTCACATTTTTTTTGCACAGATTCCATCTTGTTTGATAAGCCCTATTTTATTGCATTCCGAGTAGCGGCAGCATATTCTAGCATCGGCTTATTCCAAATTATATAAATTTTAAATTTTATATAGTTTGATAAGATATTTCTATTTAATAGTGCCTATCTGTTCTGAACACTGCTTACTATCCTTTTGATATGTCGGAAGAAATGGATTTTGTAGGCCGTGCTTATAATCAGTCTCAATTTTTTCCCCAGTGTCATGATGGGAGAAGGCTAAGTCGAGTTATCATACGCATATTATGAACAATTTTGCAAAGTAAATTAAACTTCACTGTTAGACAAAATTGACCGTGCTCTAGACGGCAACAAAATAAAGTATTGTCAACACAAGTTAACATCTAGGCACAAAAACAAAGTCATAATAAACACAATAAATAAATCCAGAATGGCTAGAACAACGGGAGCACTTGGACACAATGTTGTCAATGCTGATACGCTATGGATTGATTGTCAAACCCGAGGTGAACAAGGTTGGTTGCTCTACCATAACGTTTCTTGAGCATTGCATTTCCAAGGAAGAAATTAAATCCCTAGATTTTAATGTCCTGGCGATCAAAGAGCACCGAATTGTACGCGAGCTAAGTATATTTTGAACTTGAATAGTTATTACCGTCGTTTTATACCAGCTTGAGCTAAAAATTTGGAATCGGTAACTCTGTATTTGGTGCTTAAATTGAGTTAATTCAATAAGCCACGAGGTCAAGGAGAAATTGTAGAGGACGGAAATCTCTTGAGTGAAAAAACAATATTAGCACCGCTGGTCACTAATAATTCCGATGAAGCTATAGAAGCAGTGCAACATCAGAGAGAAAATGTTATTGTCAAGCCAAAATGCTATTTGTGTAATAAGCTCTAGGACCTTTTAAAGCGACTTGAAAGCCTTTGGAAGGAGTTACTTTCGTTTTATGCTGCAGTTCTGCATTTCGAGCACTTATTTTTCAGACATAAGTTCACAGAAAAGGGTGAAAATAAGCTGTTGAGGTCATTGGTTACTGCGTGAACGAACCTAGACCGTATGTATCGTTAAAATTAAGGTGGAAATTAATTCAACAGCTGCATGAATTGGGCCACCCTTTCGTTAATGCAACAGTCAAGTTGGACACTGATAGATATGTTTGGCCAAAAATATAAAAAAAACATAAGTTCTTTGATAGGAATATGAATCTGATGTGAAACCTGTAAAGTTTGGCGACATAATAATAACGAAGTGAAAAAATTGGCATAACAGTGGGTCGTTTTATGCATGTACATATCGATATTGTAGAAATGAATGAAATCTCTGATCACAGATATTTCCTCAAGATGGTTAACCGTTTCGCTTATGGATTTGACCGCATTTTTCTTGTGTGGGACAATTGATAGCACTTTTAGGTCGGTAAAATCTTGAATTTTGTGCTATCAATTGTCCCGCAAAAGAAAAATACGGTCAAATCCACAACACGAAGGACAGCACTGCGCAATAGGGTTTATCATTTAAACCGTTTCAGTTGTCAGTTTGAAGCTGCGACCTTCCAGGAAATGACAAATCATTAAGTTATACTTATTTTTTGCATAATTGAATGTCAGGTTATAATGTACGGGTAATTGTCACTAGTGATTGTAGTGGAAAATTTATGTTTGATCTCTTTCTCAGGTCATTGAACGCCATGGGGAATGAAGTAAGTCACACAAGTGCATAAAATCGCAGGGCTAATGGCAATACGATGCACTGGATGATCTAGTTGGGTAAATGATTTACCTATAGTTTTACTTGCATTGCAAAACTTATACAAAACACAGCTAGGAACATCATTAGCAGTGCTCGTTTATGGACAGACAATGACTCCAATGTGTCCCTAGTTCAGTAGATTGGTTTGTAAGTGTGCTCAAGGACAAAAAGAGTTGCATATCTTCAACCAAGACTTAAATCTTCAAGGTCAGAATGCTATCTAACTTCCGATTTAAAGCTGACGTCCTATGTATATGTATAATTAATGAGAACAGACCAAATTATCTAATTCGGTTTAATAAGGGGACATTCAAATTTTATCATACGACATAAAATTTTATTCATAGTAGTGAATGGCGCAGAAGTGTGTGTAGCACTAGATCGCCGTGTTTCACAATTAAAATTGATTAAGTAGGAGACTGATGAACAATGCTAATAAAAATACCAAGATTCTGAGGCAAGGTCTGACTTAAAGAAAATTAAACAAGAATGAAACATACGTGAAAAAGAAATGAAGCCTAACTCCAGGACAACGAAAGGAAAAGCCTGACAATTAATGAAAATGAAACCTGGCGAAGTACCAGCGCGACATGAAGAAATTCGTTCTAGAATAACCGCCCAGAAGCCGAAGAATGATGATTACTTTTCTATATAAACATACATCTCAAACATGAATATGAATGTGGAGGTCGATAGCACAAATATAAAAATAATTAAATTTTTATTTTTGGACGTTTGAAGTTACCGCTAGTTTCCTAAAAAAGTTGGGTTTTTTAAATTGTAATATTATTTTTAACTTTCTTCAGTTGAACTGTCGAAGTTTAAGGCTTTTCTTAATTTAGATTAAAATCACTTTTTGAGTAATTGATAAACGAGTTGTGATGTTCTTGCTTTAAACCAGTACAACGACATTTGTTTTCCCGTATTTAGATCATTAACTGAAAAACGTTGACAATAAAGCTGTGAATTGCCCACAAATAATTATTTTCATTTGATATATTGGGAGGAATTGCAAATTCGTCACAGGTATATGGATTGTCTTCCTTGTTTTAAAACCACTTTCATAAAGGTGAGCATTAATATTCTGTTTTAATAAATAGATTGATAGTATGGAATTGTGCATTACGTTTGCGATTGCCGAACATTTGACTAAGGAAAGTTAACATAAGTGAAGTTACTGAAAGGAATGATGAGTTTAGTTGTTCTAAATTTGGTGATCATTCAAGTAATATTGCAAATGCGAATCTGACATCACAGGAGCTCACAGACTCTACAAAATCAGACCTGTGTTACATTTGTGACCAAATAAATACTGTCCTTATTTTATTTGCATGGAATTTTATGCAAAAAAGTTTTAAATGATAATATGGCTTATTGAAAAATAAAATAAATATAAGATTTTATTTGATTCCAATATTTAATAAGGAAAATATTAAGTGAAAGGAAAATGTCACTGATGTCAGAGCCAGTACAGACTGGAAGTGCAAACTCTTCCAATCATACCCGTAATCCACCCGATCGGTATTCGTTATAGTATTGGCTCCTAAACTGCCGCTAATGATGGCTAAACATTATTCAAGATCCTCTCCGAGCTATTTGCCCACAAATGCCTGTTGATAACACTTTAAATTTGTAGTCAATATTCCCCTATTTCAGCTTTAACGGATCTTCTTCAGACTACAAAAACACGGTCTGCTGGTTGCTGCCTCGTGAGTTCATCAATTGGCATTTCACACAAATTATGTGTTAATGCTTCTAGATTCTATCATTTTCAAGAATCAATTCGAGTAAATAAAATTCTAGTCAAAAGTAACATTTGTATAATATCTACGTAGGGCTCCTCTACAACTGGCAAGCGGTATCTCTCTCACCCAATTTATTAAAGCTCCATTGTTAACTTAACTGATAAATGCTAGCTAATCACAGTTTCACTCACTTTTGCATAATTCTACATTTGATTTGTATCGTGATCTTTTCAGCTTTTGGCGCCAGATGACCTTGGTTGCCGAATAAAATTGTTATAATGTTATAAATAATAATAATAATAATAATATTATTACATATTATTATTATTATTATTATTACATATACTATTATTATTATTATTATTATTACACGGCACGATGAATTAGTTTTCTAGGTTTTATCAAACCAAATTTCCAGATAAAAATAAATATAATTCAGCTTAGAGTGAAATTTTAATCTTTCTGAAATAGATATTCATGTCAATCACATAGAATTTCTTTATCGATTAGTAAGTAAGGTCTTCCCATAGTATATTCTTCAAGAAGTGACAAGATGAAAAAGGCTATTAGAATGACACACTTTCTCTCAGGCATTGACGAGAGGAACTGCCCATTGGATCTAGCCACATTATAATTAGCGCATGGAGATTGAAATTATAAACTAAATGATGATATTAGAGAGTTCAGATAAAATTTAAGGTATGATAAGAGAGGAACAATAGTCCTTATGAATAAATCGGATTATAATGGATTTATATACTTGCAATTTTATAAGGAGGAAATTAAAAACAAAATAAGTAAAGATCCTCAAGCATTTATACAGGGCCAATTTAGACAATTAATTAAAATATTATTAATACAACGTAATTGGATCCGGGGCATCGTGATTCCATCACACAAGGGAACAAGGAGAGACGGCGAAATATGGCTTCGTAAAATCTTATGAAAAAGAAACTCCATAAGAATTTCGTGAATATTCAACATTCTCAAGTTTATAATTTTTATATGTTATTAATTATTAAACATAAATTGATTGCGCGATTGGTGGTAAAAATTGTTTAAATCAAGTTTGCAAGCATGAAGTAAACACAAATACCATTAAATTTAACCAGTCGTCAGGAAACATAACAAAATTAACGCCAGTCTCACGCACTGAAGAGTTTCGATCTTCTATGATAATCAACAGAGTCCGATGGCAAACTGACTAGCGACCACCAAACTGTATTGCATGTATATGGAAAGCAAAATTAGATATGTGGCTCTCACCTCTAGTAGTCTCGCATATATTGTACTGGACTAGAAATATGGAATGCACAATTTCTACACCGACACGAACATTAACTGATTTGCAGCTTTTACACCAAATAAATATATTCGATAAAATTATATAACAATTGATTGCGCGGGTAGTGATAACAATATTTTAAATCACATTTGCGAGTTTGAAGTAAACACAAATTCCATTGTATTTAACCAGTCGTCAGACAAAATTTACTTCATCCACGCAAACTTGATTTAAAGAAATGTTACCACATACGCGCAATCAATTATTGCTTAATTGTATTGTCCATATATTAATTTGTTGCGAAAGCTGCAATCAGTTAATGTTCGTGACTGCCAAGAAATTGTGCAGCCGACATTTCCTGTCCCGTACAATGCATGTGAGACTACTAGAGAAGAGAGCCGCGTATCTAAATTTGATTTTAAAATAAATGCAATGCGATTTGATTCTCACTATTCAGTTTGCCGTAGTACTCTGATGATAATCATGGAAGGTAGAAACGTGTCCGTGCGTGCGGCTGGCTGTAATTTTGCTATGTTGTCTGACGACTGGTTAAATACAATGGGATTGGCATTTGCTTCAATCTCTCAAACTTGGTTTAAAGTATTCTTCATCATTAACTTAGAAAATAAACTTTCTTTTCATATAAATTAATGAATAGGTATAATTTTATTGATACAGTGTTAATTTTGGATTTGGTTACGATGTATCACAATATATCTGCCCAAGGGATATTGGATTTATTAAATATTTTAAATAATAATATTCCCCAAACGCTGCAAGGGAACAATATAAGCATGCGTCCTATGGTGACCGTTGTTAAGGTTTTTAATTTGTCAACCTATTTTAGGTTCTGAAATGAATATTTCAAACAGATTTGTAGTTTTCATATGGGACAAACGTTATCAATTCCGGTATATACAATATTGATTCACTACTTTTGGTCAGCCATTTATAGAATAGACAGTTTTGAAGCTGTCATTTTGCATTTGATACTCTAATGAAATATGTATTCTATGAAAACAAGATGAAATGAATTAAATATTTTTACTGAACAAAAAAATGAAATGAGTGAATCGAAATTACCTTTAGAAAAAAGAATAAATTGTGTATTGTCAGTTTTAGATGTACAGTTGATAAAAAACTATGAACATTTTGAAAAAAAATATTTATACAAAATATACATATTAAAGATTGCTATAGAATTTTAATCTGACATAAAATGAAGATGGGTAATCGTATGTCTTTAATAAAAAAGGGCATTGGGATTTGAAATTTTAGAAATAAAGACGATGAATTTAAAAGAATGAAATTTTAGTTAGGCTAAATTTTAGGAAGACAAATTTCATTGGAAGATAATGGTTATGAGTGATTTGGAGTTTGAAAGGAAACTAAAATCTTTAACTGGGATATGTAAAATAAGAATTATTTTAAAACCAACATGTAAATAAGAAAACTGTTTTTTGATAAAATAAATAAGATCGCACCGTTGGAAAAAACTAGTACTTATAAAATTCCATATCGTCATTTTAATACAAGTATGTAAACGAATGATTAAAATGAGATAGAGCGAACATAAAACTGAATGAAACTATGGTTTCGCGATTAAATCATGTTTGCCCTATGATTCATTAGAAACCAGCCAGAATACAAACTTCCATAAATGTAAGCGAATAACGCTTGTTCAACGCAAAAGTTTAACAAGACTATAAAGTAATTGTTCTGAATTAAATCTAGGAAAAATGTAATGAATTGTACATCAACTGAATAATCGCAGTAGTAGCAAATGGTGGGAAACACTGCACATAAATTAATTAATGAAAATATCAGTTAGGTCAATTTTCAATCGCGTTTGAATAAGTACAAGATAAAGTTATTTAAATTTTATTTATAATAATGTCAATTTCGATATTCTTCAATTATCTTTAAAATTAAAGAAATCATATTTTCTATTTAGTTCAAAATATACAAATAACATTACAAACTTTGATATTTATCAGTATTTAAAACTTCTTATTTCCGTCAAATAATCTTCGTTTACTAGTCTTTTCAAATATGCATAAAGTTTTTGACACTGTATCCATTAATTGATTGTCGTTCTTACCAGTTTCTGTGTCTAAAATGAATAATTTCTTTATCTTACCTGGTTTTTTCTACTGAGCTCTTCCAATTTCTAAAGTCTTAGACAATATATTTAATTTCAACTTTAGTTTATTTCGAGATCCTTAATTTTAGATTTCCTGCGCAATCACTTATTGCTTAAAATTTCCCTTTGTTTGCAAAGTTCTGGAAAACGTTGATGTGTTGAATTTGCTTCTATTTAAAAAAACATGCTAACAAACTTGGCCATAAGTTAAGTTTAAAATTTCTACAATTTTTACAGGTTAAAGCATGTTTAGCTATAGACATACGTGCATTATCAATCATTTTTGCACCAACCAAGATTGTAAGTTAAAAAACGAAAATTGTTTGCGCGGTCGGTGGTAAAAATAACTATGACCAAGTTTACGATCTTTATATAAATACCTGAACCATTATGTACACTTATTTGACAGTATAAACTAAGCATTGTATAGTAATGAAAAGGCAATTCATCCAGTAGACCGATTGCGTCCTTATTGGGAACTCATCGCATATTGTGCAGAATTTGCCGCGGACAGAGCACCAGATTACAAATCAGACGTGCTCAGATTTGAGCCCTTTTCGTGTCAAATTCTAGAAAGTACTTAATGAGTTCCCAATAAGGACGAAACCAGTCTACTGTTAAATTGCCTTTTTTACACTAAGCAGTATTTTGTTTAAACTGACATATTTATGCAGGTAAAGGTTCATGTGTTTATATCAAGATCGCAACCTTGTCCAATGCTTCTTAACATTAAATTTTTTCGATTATTTTATAAAATTGAATGCGTTCTTTTAAGCAATATATGGATAATTGATTTCTCAAAGGTTTCAGTATGTCAGAAAACTATTTGGCCAATACATATGTTGGCATATTTGCAATAGAAATAAATGGTCTCAAAGGAATACTATATTTGTATATCTTCGGTAATTCGTAAAATTGTGGACAAGAAATCTAGAAATTCACTTTAGAAACGTAATCATCATGATTCATGACGTTCAAGCCAGACCCTTTGTTTGGTTAAGAATAACATGCTCACGGTCTTTGGAGACTTCTCCTAAATCAGAAATATGTGTTTTTCTCAGCTGAGATTTGTCTATATCGTTAGCTGTCAACATTATACGATTAAAACCAAACAAATGAATGAATAGTGGTTCAAACTCTGCTTCATTTACTATCCTTTGTTCTTTTCAGAAAATCAAAACATTTTGCTCGTAGCAAAACCTAACTTTGTACCAAAGTCAATTTCTTGTTTTAAAATTTAATAACAAACTTCTTCAAATAGGATGGTTCGTTAAAAAGTGAATTCTTCAGCTTTTCTATAGTTGATGTCTATTTTTAAGAACTATATTATGACAAAAGTTTTAAAAATTAATTTTTGCAAAACATCGTGTAGAGCTTTCAACCAAAGTAATGTGGTTTGTTTTTCGCATCATAAACTTTCTGCACTAGAAAGGCTACAGGTGATGTTTTCCTTCGTCTGTTACTAAATAAATTGATAAAATGTAGCAAAAAAAGCTGCTGTGAAATTTGCAATGTCTCTTAAATTCATATCTGACATATTTGACGTAAAACTGTCCTACATGAATTGTCGTTAAATTAGCAAAAGAAATGGAATGTGGCGTATTTTACAGTCAATGTTGCATAAAATTGTAATTCCCGCATATTTTAAGATTTTACATGTTACTGATGAAGCACAAACACTTTATACAATTAGCATCACTTGTATCAGTGGAAAGTACGTCAAAAAAGGCTTTGATAATTTGCTGGCTATCCAATGGAGGCCGGTGAGGGATCACTTAGCCGTGCACAGTTTTAAAGGGTTATTTGGATTTATTGAAACAGTAGACAAACTCATGATTCAATATTCATTGTGTGTGTTTGGTGGATAATAGGTTATTTTTTATTAATTTTGCTTACAAGGAGATTATTGTGTTCGTACATGATCATGTGAGGGGTATGTTAAAAAATCTTAAATTGAGTAAAAAGCCGCTGGAATGATTATAGTATTTATCTTGTCGGGAAATTTAATTAATAGTCAACTAAACATACAAAATGATTTCATATTAGTGAGACCGATTTGGTTCGTATCGTAGGTCGCAGTTTAACGTGAGTTTAGAAGCAAAAGAACTTTGTTTCTTTAAGTAACGCGGAACAATACAACCAGTATGTTGATGTATTTTTGGTGCATTGATAGCTGAGTGCATGTGGTAGAAAAGTCTAATTAATTAAATTGCTGGCAGCTGAATAGTAGATTTACAGTTAAAAACGAAAAGTAGGATACTCTAGATTTTAGATTTAGAAGAAACCGGTGGCAGATTGCGCAGATAATTTCCCCTTAAAATATATAAACTGCGCAATTTACACAATTGGACGGTTACTGCAAGTTGAAAGAAATTTATCTAGGTTAGGACAGTGTTTAATTGAATATTGGTATTAAATTCGATCCGAATAGAGTTTTCTTAATGAAAATACCTTGCGACTACATCGTGCATTCACCTACTGCATACCTTTCTCTAGCCCGGAAGATGATGAAAGCAGTAAAGTACTTACATATCATATTTTCCATGTGATTTGTTTTCTCCATTAATCTTAATCAAATCAAAACAAAACTCACAAAACAGATTCGTTTTATTCTCTTCAAGACAAAAGCCCATTTCTTGAGATTTACATGATTCAAAGCTCATCTACTTTTCCCCACAATTTATGCCAGTGGATTTTTTTGTCCCATCACTTTGACTCTTATATTTGGCATAAAATAGATCGCATTTCGACTTCAGAAGTGTGTTTTCTCTTATGATCTGAGAGAACCTGAGCATCTGCTACTTACCATTCTTATACCATTGTGGCTCAGTCACCTTACAATTGTTATGTCTTCGTTGATGAATATTTCTCACTATCATCATTCATACGTCATGCAAAGTTGCAGATCCTCAACTCAATCCAGTTACGCCTCCATTATCATTACCGGTCTTCCTATTTACAAGGCCAAAATGTATATCAACGCACTAACCACGCAGATGAAATTCTAATCTTACTATGAAATTAAGAAGGCCGTTCACCAACAGATCTTGAATAAATTTCTATGAGAACCTACTGACTGCAAGTGTAACATGTTTCCTTAGTGGCAGTAATCCATTGACATGGATAACTGGCCACTACGCCGGAATTTCCTAAATTAAACTATATAATTACAGCCTGTACAATACGCACGAGAATGCTAACATAGATAATGGTCCTCTCATCGCCTTCTGTACGTCATTGTCACACCGTTATACATAATTATCCAACTAGCAGTTATTTCTTCTATTTCAGCTTCTCCGGTTGATTTTTATAAAAATTTAAGGTTTAAAAATTCCGATTCGCTTTCTTTGGCGTAATTGGATGTCTTCAATTTATTTTTTTCATGATTCAGAGACAGTGATGTTTACATAAAACTATGAATATTATCGACAAATTTTGTCCTGGCTGCTTTCAACTATTCCTATTTTATTTCCACAGAATTGATCGGCATTCAAATATTTTTCAGTAAATTATATTCTACTAGATTTTACCCTAGTCATAGATACAATTATTGCAGTAAACTAGGTTCTAATAAAACATTCTTTACAATACTTGTCCTTACCTGATCTGCGTTTTGACTAATTTGGCTTTCATTGTTCCGGTAATTTTCTTTTTGCAATATGTTTCGGCTTTATTTACCGATAGCCTTCATCAGTTGCACTATACCTCACAAGTTTAACAAACTAAACTAATAAAGCAAGCGTTTGTTAAACTTGTGAGGTATATTACAACTGATAAAGGCTATCGGTAAGTATAGCCGAAATATATTGCAAAAAGAAAACTACTGGAACAATGAAAGCTGCGTTAGTCAAAACGCAGATCAGGTAATTTCAATTAATCAAGGTTCGCAAAAACAATCTTCATCCAATACTTATCCTTGTTTTTCTATCAATAATTTCATTTAATGTACAGGTAGTTCCAGTTTCAGCACATTTCAAACCCTATTTAGTTGAATTGGTAGACTGAATATAAGTCATATTGATACAACATCAAATTTTAAATATAATTTCACGAATGAGGCATTTTACAATTGCCTTGCTATATATATTGTTCTAGATTTATATTGGTTGAAAAAAATTATGACTGTCCCGTTGTACTTCAGTTTTAAATAATCCTTGACTGATCATCATTCTTGCGTATTGGTGTTTAATTCAAGCTCGCAAACTTGATTTAAAGATTTGTTACCACCAAACGCACAATCAATTATTGTTTAAGTGATCAATAATTGGAGGTCCAAATTTAAATTTAATGAAATGAATTAAATCGAGGGGGCGATCTTGATATAAAGACTTGTCCTATTATTTACGAAAATTTGGCAGTATAAAATAAGAACTGTATAATGTTGCCAAGGCAATTCCTCCAGTAGACTGTTTCATCCTTATTGGGAGCTAATCACTTACTGTCCAGAATTTGCCACGGAAATGGCTCGAACATAGTTAGAGCAACAGATGTATCTGGGTTCCAGTCCTGTCCACACAAATTCTGGACAGTCCGTGATGAGATCCAAATAAGGACGAAGCTTGTCTAATGGATGGGATCTTTAAATGAAGTTTGCGAGCTTGAAGTAAACACCAATCTCATTGTATTTAATCAGTCGTAGAACAACATAACAAAACTACCGCCAGCCGCAACACACTGAGGCGTTTCGACCTTCGATGATCATCACCAGAGTACGACGAAAAACTGACTTTCAAGGATCAAACCGCATTGAATATATATGGAAATCAAAGTTAGATATGCGGCTCTCATCTATAGCAATACAATTTAACAATTATTGATTGCGCGGGTGGTGGTAACAATTCTTGAAGTAAACACCAATCCCATTGGTTGACGACTGGTTAAATATAAACTTGATTTAAAGAATTGTAACCACCACCCGCGCAATCACTTATTGTTAAATTGTATTGCCTATATATGTATATGTGGTGAAAGCTACAAACAACTAATGTTCGTGACTGCATAGAAATTGTGCAGCTGACAATTACAGTCAAGTTCAATTTATGCGAGACTACTAGAGGTGAGTGCCGCATATCTAACTTTGATTTCCTTTATATATTCAATGTGATTTGATCCTTGATAATCAGTTTGCCGTCATACTCTGATGATATTTGGGTCTATTTTAGATTAAGATACCGTACATACATGTTCTATAAAAGGGTGTTTTGTTAACAATACGTAAATGGAGGGTTTTAAAATTCCGAATACATTTTAAATAAGTACTGAAAATATGGTTTCTCTACTTTGCGGATTTTCAGCTATCGCGGTCGGTTTTTGGACCTATCTACCGATATATACAAGGGTTCACTGAAATCGTGTTGTCTCGATTTTTTAAATACTATTTTGAAGTGTTGAGGGACCAATAACATTTTTCATTTCAATTATACTTCAGTAAACCCCAATTCACGGTTTACCTAGTATCAACCTGTGTGTCGTAGGTTATAGTGAGATTAAGGTTATTAAGTCTGATGAAAGAATATAGTACGAATATAGAGCCTACAATAACGAATGGTATAATACATATTCATTTATACTCATATCCTGTATAAATTTAATTTAATTTTCTATTTAAATATCTGTGTTCAAACCATATACATATTTAGGTATATATAAAAATACATATAAACCTTAAGATGTGTTCATGTGATTCATATTTGTTTATATTTTATTCACTTATTT
>JAQBSW010011104.1:0-21436 GCA_029291075.1 Eudiplozoon nipponicum | reverse complement strand
AATATTATCAGTAGCATTTGGCAAATTAGATAAATTGCTATGTAATTTAACTGTTTTTCGTGAGCTCGAAATTGTCCGCGGTAAATTCTCGAGAGTACATGATGAGTTCCCAATAAGGACGAAACCGGTCTACTGGATGAATTGCCTTTTCCACACTATACGATACCTAGTTTATTTTGACAAATGTATGGACATAATGGGTCAGGTGTATATATCAAGAACGCAACCTTAAATAAAAGTAATTTTTATTACTGCGCGCGCAACCAATATTCGTTTATTTACATAAACGAGGGTTTCTGATTGTGAAATATCGTGGCATGTGTGCAATAAACCATGTAAACCAAATGGCTGAATTTATTTTTTTAATATTTATGCACCGATTTCCGATTTAAAATATTATAGCAGGCTTGGCACCATTTTATACGAATTATTAGCAAACAATTCTAAAATTTGCGACAAAACTAGCAAAATTATTTTATACAAAATAGTGGACCGTTTTTTTGCTAGAGCCAATATTCACGTTACGCTTCATCACACTGTATCTTTTCATAAGAATACTCAATAGACTATTCTTAAATGTCATGTCTTAAATTAAATACAAGCATACATTTAGCAAACGATGATAGAAATACAAATGCCTATTGATCGCGTTACGTTTATCTGAATATATCTGACAAATCAACATGAAATTTGAAAATTCTAACGCGTTTTAATTTCTTCTAATTCATTTACTTTATAATAGAGATGTGAATGGAATTTGTGTTTAACTCGAAAATAAGTAACTATGCTTTAGACGGAAACAGTGAATTTAATTACTAAGCCCATATCTGATTTTTTAGCAGACGCATTGTAGTAGTGCAACTAGAAACAGTTGACTGCTTTGCTACATCAATGTAAATTACTGCACATCCATAGGTGATTGACTGGCAGCCGGTCAATCATTATTAGGTATTTACCTGCTTTATTTTTGAATGGCAATGGCAATTTAATTATAAAATTATTAAGCATAATTGCCTATTTACCTTTGGACTTTATGTATTTATTTTTGTGTATTGGTTTAGACCGCCAAGAAACTACTCAGTTACATCTGGAATTTTCTGATTTAATGCATAGATTGATGTACTTTATTTATGGTCACGAAGGTATATACGTTTATAAACTGCTAATTATTTAACCCTATTTGAGCTCGTATTGTAGATATATATATGATGAGGTTATATGGGCCGTATACCTTTTATCAAATTTTGTCTCTGTATCCTATTTTGAGAGACGTTACTTGTCCGTCTTGTCTTTTTCATGGGATTAGGACAATCATACTAGCTGTATTGAATTAACTTTACCTACGGTAAGTGGGAATAGGCCTGCATTATTGAATTCAGACTATGAAGCCCAGGCGGTTATAGGATGATGAAGCAATTTGAATTATTTTAGCAGGCGTTGAGCGCTACAATAATAGCAACGGAGTCTTTCGTGTACAGTTAACGATGCCCTTTGTCTTCTTTAATCATTACCTAACCGTTGGGGCAATTTATTCATTCCAGATTTATCACCATAAAAATTCCACTAGTGGTTCTCCTTTCCATATCAAGCTAGGGGCAGGTAAAATCATTTCTGGTGAAATTAAACAACCCATTTCATATAAAAAGATGTTCTGGCTTACAAATATGAAAAACCTTTCCTCAGTGTAGCAATTCGTACCGAAAATCCACACCTTCCGCCAATTAAACGCATTGTATATTTTCTAATAAAACTTTTTTGAATTGATGTCTACCGACACTGCACAAAACAAATATTTTTTTTAAATTTATGTTAACTGCATTAATGGATGCATTATATAAATGTTAGATATAAGATTAATTTAAACGATTATTATATTTCTGGTTCTCGCTGATTCAGTTATTAGTCACGTTATATTAATCAGTACATCTTTTTTGATTTGGATCAGTTTTCATTAGTTTCACCTTTTTCAAAGGTAAATGTTTTGTTTTCTCATTATTACGATCTAGCGAATAATCACAGTGTTAAATGAGGGAAATTGACCTACTTGCAGATTAGTTGACTAAAAAATACGAACGTTATTTGCTGTATATCGCGTTATTACAAAATAATAAGACTAGCCTCATTTATGCAAACTGACGGGTGCGTTTATACTGCTTATCCATATTATATACTCAAAAAAATCCTTTATTGCGCGGATTCTAACGACAATATGATAAATCAAGATTGCGAAACTAAGTGAGTCCCTAATTCTGTTACATTTAAGAAGTCGGTCGCGTGTAGTGACGCGTTTTATCCTTCCATTCTCATAATCAGAATACGGTGGCAAGCGGACAAACGAAGAACAAAACGAAATACACATATAAGTTTTTAAAATATCATTTATGCGACACTTATTCCTAGGTGCCTCGCATGAATTAGACTTTACCGGCTATCTCAACTACTTTATATATTGATTTCAATGTGATCCACGTTAGCTCCTTTGCTTTCCCGCTCTAATAATGACCATTAAAGGTCGACTAGATAAATAAAATGTAAATTGTTTTTAGCTCAAATTTGCAAAGCTGAAATGGTAAATGTTGTTTATCCTTATTAAAATTACCTGATCTATGTTTTGATTAACACAGGCTGAATCTCAATCGTTTTTTTCTTGAATATGTTTAGGCGACTGTTGACGGTTGCTTTCTTCAGTTCACACATCATAAATAATATGGTTAGATGTAATATCGCACATGCTTCATTAGTTTGCTTTTTTGAACTTTTGATGATGAGTGAGTTAAAGAAGGGGACCGCCAATGGTCACTGAAATAAATTCAAAAAACAAAACAACTGGAATTCAGCCTCTATTAGTCAAAACGCAGATCAGGTAATTTTGATGCATACAGTTTCGATTTTTTTTCATTCTTTTACGCAGTACATCAGTTGGTTTATTTTAAAATGCGTCAAGTTAATATTTAAGATACTTTTATGCTTGGAGAGATTTGTACACAAATATATATATATATATATATATATATATATATATATATATATATATATAGCTTTTAGACGGTTTTCACTCGTACCAAAAACAAGTCAGCTTCTCCTATTCATTTCCTTATCTTCACCTTCTTTACCTTCAGCCGATTGCCGAATAAATTCTTTGAGAAACCACTCCTGTAACTCGTTCATCAGATTATAAAAACAATTCAAAGTTGAGCAGCAATGCTTCTTTATCTGAATCTATAGTGAAGTCCGAATTATTTATTGCTTTAACTATTTATGTAATAAATTTTAATTAATTTTATCACTTACCAGTTTAGGCCATTAACTAATGTATCGTTATTTCAACTTATCAAACATTTTATATAATTAATTTTAAGATTTTTTCTGAAGTACCAATTTGCTGCTGCTATTATCCATGTTATTTTACGAAATAAGACATACAATATATAAATAGATATTACTTCTTCATAACTATTTTATCAATTAAGCAGAAATCATAAATTTTCCTTATCCATCATTTTTGTCTTATTTTTAACATTCAAAATCCACAAAATTAATCATTTTCTTCGCGCTGCTACTTCTATTTTGTTCATATTTATAGTAATGTGAATAATTATGCATTTTACTTACTATTTAGATATTGCTATGCATATGAATGGTTCTTAAAGACATACAGCCAATTAACAGAATAACGTACTACCATCATGATGCATCATGAAGTTTGTGCTTTCGTGGACTTCATCTGTCGCCAGCTGTACAACAAACTACCAAGACGACGAGTGGATCATCTGGGCACCACACTAGAATCACTGATTGCTGCTAAGGTGCTAGAGAGTTCCCACAATCGATGGGAGACAGAACATTTACGTCGCCTCGAAGATCAGCATTGCGTATGCTTAACTGGTCAGAATGCAGATCCTAATCTGCTCAAGGTGGCTTGCTTGGATGCAAATTTAGATATTACCGAGGTGTGTGAATAAAGAGTTTTGTTAAATTTATAATGAACGCTACCACATTGTTCGCAATGGTTTAATGATATGTTCACAGATTCTGAGCTTTGCAAATTTTCGTATAGGACATACAAGTATTTAAACAATAATTGATTTCGCGGGTGGTGGTAACAATTAATTAAATCAAGTTTGCGAGTTTGAAGTTAACACCAATCCCATTGTATTTAACCAGTCGTCGAACAACATGACAAAACTACCGCCAGCCACAACGCTCTGACGCGTTTTGACTTTCCATGACCATCATCAGAGTACGACGGCAAACTGATTAGCGACGATCAAACCACATTGCATATAAATATGGAAAGCAAAAATAGATATGCGGCTCTCACCTCTAGTAGTCTTGCATACATTGTACTTGACTGGAAGGTTGAAACGCGTGCGACTAGCGACAGTTTTGTTGTATTGTTCGACGACTGGTTAAATAAAATGGAATTGGTGTTCTTTTCAAGGTCGCAAAATTTATTTAAGGAATTTTTATCCCCACTCGTGCAATCAATTATTTTTTATTGCATTGTATATATATATGTGTGTGTGTGGCGAAAGCTGCAAACAGTTAATGTTCGTGACTGCATAGAAATTGTGCAGCCGACATTTTGAGTCAAGTACAATGTATGCGAGACTACAAGATGTGAGAGCCGCATATCTAATTTTGCTGACTATATATGCATTGCGGTTTGATCCTCGCTAATCAGTTTGCTGTCGTACTCTGATGACGATCATGGAAGGTCAAAACGCGCCAGTGCGTGCGCCTGGCGGTAGTTTTGTTATGTTGTTCGAAGACTGGTTAAATACATACAATAATTTATTTATAACTTGAATTACTTTATAGAGGAAAGTAAATTGGAGGGGTAAAAATTATTCCGCTTTTTGATTTACTACTTATTCTCTCATGGATGTTACATAGAATGAAATTTGAACATTTAAACTGTTAAAGCCGAAAACGGATATTTTCATAATAACGTTGTATTAAAATATAAACTGATGGCAGATTTTATTAAAATATTATTATATTACTTAATGAGACCAATAAAAAGATAGCACAGCATAAGTGCATGAAGCACTGTAATTATGGTTTTATAGAATTTAAAAATCAATTAAAATAAAAGCCGCCTATATACACGATTTATACTAGGCATAGTGTAACTTGCAACTAGTTATTTAATTTACAGCTAATAGACATAACTAAATTTATAATGCATGGAAGACATATCCATATGGAGGTATACATCTGACCTATTGAAGATAAAACACTTTCAACGTTTTTTTGCAAGGAATGAAGAAAAATATTAAACCCGCACTACAGCAATTATTCTAACAGCAAATTTAATGCGGCAGTGTGGCTCCGTGATTAGAGCAACAGATACCGAAGCAGATGGGCACAGGTTCGAGCCATGTCCGCGATAAATTCTGGACAGCACATGATGAGTTCTCAATAAGGATAAAACCGGCCTACTGGATGAAAATAGAAAACCCGTACTACAGAAATTACCTTTACAACAAATTTGATGCGGCAGCATGGCTCCGTGATTAGAGCTAGAGATACCGAAGTAGACGTGCAAAGGTTCGAGCCATGAAGGATAAACCAAAGGCAGCATGAACGGAAAGTATAATCTGATGCACATTCGTTTCGTGCTTACTGGTGACTCATCAGTAGGAGCCGGTAGTACGCCCTTTAACCACTATATATTTGGGTGAAGAATGTGGAATAATAGGACGGTGCAACCTCCTAGACGAATGTGTAAACCTGCAATAGTGAAGCTAACATCATATAAGTCTACGACAATGCGACTTTAACGCTAACTCACACTATATAATATATATATATATATATATATATATATATATATATATATATATATATATATATATATATACCGATTCTGTAAAGCGATACCAACACTATGGCTATTGTGTTAGTATCCGAAGCCAACATGCTGCCTTCGGTTAATCCTTCTGGTCACAACTGAACTAATTTCTTACTAGGTTCGCAACACCTAATGCATACTTGCAGATACCGGATTAGAGCAACAGATACCGAATCTGACGTGCACAGGTTCGAGCCATGTCCACGATAAATTCTGCACAGCACATGATGAGTTGTATTATTCAAATCTCCTGAAAACAAAGTTTGTGGCATCATTTAATGTTATCATCAACTGGGTTTAAGATAATACGACTGCACAAACTGATCAGTTATAACGAATGTGAGCAATTTTACAGAAACGGATTTGTATTCCTAAGAGGCATTTTTAGTAGGTTTTGTTAATGATATTCCAAAAAATTTTATAAGAACGGATATAACGCCTCTTGTAACTGTTGCCCCCTCATACGCACACACACACACAAACACACACGAAATGTTTAACTATTTAGTCGTAAATATTATTTTAAACAATTATACTTAAATAGCAGACAGAATTTTGTTAGTCCGTCCTAGCAAGAAATGCCAAAACATCGCAACTTTTCGGAGTTGATTTGTTTTACAATAGCTATCTAAAACTGAAGAAGCAACTACTTTTTCCTCTAGCTGGACGAAGGGTGGGGGAGGATTTCATGCTGTTGCTTTTGGATACCAAGTATCTTAAGGCATGAGCGTTACCTCGCATTTTGTTTGTAATTCCTTTTGGTATTGGGAGGGTGTGAGGGAAAAAAGTGATCTAACTTGATGTAGGCTCTGTTTACAAATATCTTCTACATAATAACCATATACTTTAGCCTAGATGCCTCCAGATAAGAACAATTGGCGTTTTTATCTGTGCTGTATTTTAGCAAATTTTTGGCAAATCTTTCACCTCAAATTGTCAAATGTTTATCAAATAATATATTGCTGCTGCAAAAATTGGCTGAACTATTCAGTCCTCATGCATAGATGTATTATTTCTATTCCGAAGCCGACAAGAAAGGAAACTAATATTTAGTTGTAGAACGCCACTAGTTATAATCGGTATATTAGAGAACTGTATTGATAAACAACAGAAGAGCAAACATTATTTAGTTTATGTCTGAAAATTGTGTGTTTTTTGTGAAAGAGTGGCTCAGTGGTTTGAGCACCAAATTCCGAAGCGGACTTGCCCACGGCAAATTCAGGACAATAAGTGAAGAGTTCCCTATAAGGACGAAACCGGCCTACTGGATGAATTGTCTTTTCCACACTCTATAATTCTTTGTTTATACTGACGTATACATGTACATAATTGGTCAGGTGTTTATATCAAGATCGCAACCTTGATTAAAATTAATTGTTATCAACGCTAGCGAAACCAATGTTGGTTTTATTATATAAATATTCATTTCAAAACCACTTCCCCATGTAACGTGATGTCTGTTCTATAATAACATATTGGGAATGGTTAGTCGGAACTTTGAGGGTAAATGGCTGCTATATAGACTCAACCTAGAAGAAAGCCTAACCAAGAAAGTTTAGTTAGTATATAACTGAAAATTGTTTGTTGTGTGCGGCAGAGTGGCTCACTGGTTGGAACATCAGATTCCGATGCAGACTTGCCCAGGTTCGAACCCTGTCCGCGGCAACTTATGAACAATACGTGATGAGTTCCCAATAAGGACGAAACCGGTCTACTGGATATACTGGATTGCCTTATCTACATTATAAAATGCTTAGTTTATCCTGATAAATGTATTTATATAATTGGACTAGTTTTTACATCAAGATCACAATTTTGACAATGACTTTCAATACAATGACTAAAATATAATGCAAAATTACTAGTTAGTGTCCATATTCATTCTACCAGAAAACTAGACACACGTTATAAATTTACGTTGAACATATCCGATCGTTTTTTTACAAATAAGGTATGACGTATCTAATAACGTGTTCTGATAAACTTTACAACGTTCAGGCATGCCATTTGGAGATATTATCATCCATCTATTCCGCATTTATTATCTAGATATAGCGTGGACATCAGTCGTGGTGCCAAATTCTTTTAATGATTCGTAAATAAACAAGAGACGCATGTAAACCTAAAATTATATACATTTTTCATACTGATCTTGACGTGCCATTTTTGTTTGATTCAAATTTATTTGTTGATTTCTACATCAAGCCTAATACGCATATACACATATATTATTTCTCCGCATTCACGAATCTATAAACATTATAAGTTTCATCAAATAGTGTCATAGTAACCTTGACAATGGAACAACAGATGTGGATCGAGTTCAAAGTATAAGACTTTGCTGTATTAGCAGATGGTTAGAATGGTTAAGTTTCGTAATATCGGTGAATTTGAGTCTATCTCTAAAACCTTAGCGTTGGTAGTCTTTACAAGTTTGGTGCATATTGTACATAATAAATTGACTTTAAAATCACATCGTGAAATTGACCCTATTACGGCAGTTTACATTTGCTTATTTTTGCTTTTTCGCTCAATCGTTAAATACCAATAAGTGGCCAAATATCCAATGTTTGAGGCGCATTTACAACACCTTATGAGGATTGAACAAAGAGCGATAAACGTATTTGTACATGAACTACATTAATTTCAGGCTGACTTTGCTAAATCTAACTCGTCTTATGTTGAATAACTTGTCTCTATGCACGCCATGCCCAACACAGCAAATAGTTATATATTCTCCATATGTATGAAATGGATCATACATAATGTTGAAGCCAATGTGTCAAACTCAATCAATTTACAGGTTCGTTGTATATGTTATAAAGTGAGTTGGCTTTGAAGTCGCATTGTCGAAGACTTTATATCAAGTTAGCTCTACTCCTGCTGATATACACGTTCGAATAGGAGGTTGTATCGTCCAATTGTCTCACGTTCCTCGCCAAAATTGATTGTGGGTATAGGGCGTAATATCGGCTCTTAATGATGAGTCGTTATTAAGCTGGAAATGATTGTACATGAGATTACACTTTCCGTTCATGCTGTCTTTGGTTTATCCTTCTTGTCCATTTTGAAATAATTTGGTACTAGGTGCGCAACACCTAATGCATATTTGCAAGCTTAATCAAAATGCAATTGTTTTGTTTAAGTTGAGATGAACAAAAATATGTTATAAGACAAGGAGAAGATTACTTCTACTATACGTATACTATTGAGAAAAGGATTTAAATATTGATAGGGTTCGAAATCAAGGAGATTAACTGGGAAGAAAATAACACAATAAATTGAAATCCAACATAAGATATAAATAGGAATCGGTTAAAATCGGTAATGGGAAAGCACATTAACAATTATTAGTGGGAAAAATAAGAAAGACTTTTACAAGCTTTGAATGAACAGAATAAAAATCTACCTCAAATTGTGCAAACTAAGGATATAAATATATGCCCATAAAGCTAAGGAAATTTCAGTCCAACATAGTGTATTTACTTTATTGATTATAAGTTTTAGCCATGCCACAAATATTTATCAATACTCAAATAAACGAAAATTGAATGTTAAATGTGTGTCTTTAATCTGGTTTTAAACTCAATAATTGATATAATGCTTACGGACTTGAAATATGCACTTATTTTGAATACTCTTTGTCCCATCACCGCAATAATGCGCGATATTGATGGCTAAAAGACGCATTTTGGCGCAGCCGCTTCATATTCAGATGCTCTTATCCCTCGTTAGCCGTCTAAGCGTAGAAGAACTCTAACTGGAAACGATCCTTCCGCACTAGAAATAGGTAACCTTGTAATCGCTTACCGCTAGCACATAACGATGACTATGAAGAAAGTATGAATTCCTGTTTATGCGAATTAAAGCATCAACTTTTAAATGATGATCTATTGACAGTACGATTAATCAGCTGTTTAGCTGACTATCGGTGTACTAATTTTCTGGAGATCTGAAACAAATTTTTAATTTTCATCTGCTTCAAATTAAAAGATGTTTTTGAATAAAATTCTTCAAATGCACGTGAAAAAAACTAAAAAGGAATTCAAGGCGGAGAGAGATAACAATAAACACATTGTTTTACTTATTGAAATGTCTAATGTATGAAAATGGAAAAATATTATTGTTTGTGATACATAGAGAGCTTTAAAACCTCCTATTTATAACAATTAAAGTTGTGAGTAAAGTGTGCCAAAATGGAATTCTTTTGAAGGGTATTTTTAGCGCGGTGCGAGCTTCATATGCTAACTCACCGTGAGTTGCGTTGGCGGATTGATGCTTTGCACTATCAGTTTTGCAAAGATCCGATTGATTCCTATTTCCAAGTACGCATCGATTTGATCTTCGATTTGGCCGGGTTGCGGATTCGTCCCTTCCTTCTGGAGGCTTCAATATCGTTCATACTAACCGATGTTGAAGCCGTCGGAATAAAGGGACGAATCCACATCAAATCGATGCGAACTTGGAAATAGGAATTAATCGGAACTTTGCGAAACTGATAGTGCAAAGCAACAACCCGCGAACCCAACTCGCGGTGAGTCAGCAAAAGGGAATTGTATTGAACATTTAAGATGCCTTAAATTTTTTCTATTGAATAGGTTGAAAATTGTCTGCAAGGCAACGAAATTACAGCTTGGATCTATCCAGGTGATGTCACATATCGATTAGAAGAACACGGAGAAAAGGTGACACTTCTCAGTAAGGACAAACCCAGAGACGTCTTATTTCAAGACAGAATGAACATAGAAAATAGCGACACGCAGGTTAACAATGACAAAATAGACCATTCTCAATCTAATTCTGCTAATTTCGTCGGCAATCAATCAAAACATTTCACTGACAAGAAAAATATGCACAAATTTAGGAAGAACGCATTATCCGAGCTAGTAACCTTGGCGTCATCACCTACCACCTCTCAATTGACAGCACCGTCAGTAATTACATCTATGTCGTTATCTGCAGCTCACCGAACAAAGGGCAAATTGGAAAATTTCTCCAATCTTTCTTTGGATGGAGACAGTGATTCACAAATAAACAATTTACTTATTCAAGACACAAATGAGAGCACGTTGGAGAACACCGTGGTTGAATCGACTGGCAATCTAAGTGGGCCTAACAGTAGAGAGCCGTTGTCCAACATATTGGCTGAGAAAACTTCGAATTATCTCGATGAGAAAATTATAAATAACCGTAAAATTGACTGCGACCATTCTCAATTCAATCCTCACCAGTACCATTTTGCTCCTTCAATCATTCTAGAAATGGCAGAACTCTGTTTAGGAATGGATGAATGTGTTGATGGCGAGGCAATAAGACAGGATAAAGATCTACATCAACGAAATTGTCCCGAATTCTTCAAATCGTTTGAGCATAGTTCTGATGAGCAAAGAGAAAAGGCTGGTAAATTAACAGATATTTATTTCGAAGGGTCTGGAGCGAGCAGCATTCTAGGTTCGCCGACTTCCGAAAACTCGTCTGTAGTCAATGCAGCCGACACAAAGATGTTCAATCAACAGAACAATTCCACCAATTCTACTCATAATAGTGATAATAATAATGACAATGCCAATACAGTAAGCAATATAAACAGTAGTTCTTTTGGAATGAATGTGATTAAGCAGACTGTACTTCACCTCCTTCAGGAGACAACGAGAGAGGACGAATTTCTTAAAATTTCGGAGAACATTACCATTGGCGACGAGAATAAATCTAACGTGATGATAAACGGAGAGACCAATCATGAAAGTGTTCAATTTTTAGCGCAGCTTAAACAGCAAACAAATTCATTATGGAATTCTAACCACCAGAGTTTCTGTTTAGAAAAGAAAGACGTAGAAAAACGTGATAGTATAGCGGATAATGTGGACACAATTAATCATATTCCAATGTATCGTCGATCAATTCAGCAGAGTCGCATAGTTTTCACTGCATCAGTTTTTGCGCAGACGAAATTCGGTAGCACAAAGTTGAGGACGCCACCAACTAATGTTGGAACTAAGAATCCTAGTCGTCGAGTCGTTCTAAACGGTAGCTCTTCAGTATCAGCAGGGAGTCAAAAAAGTAACCAATCAAACCAAATTAATTTTTCTCAGTCAAATGATCTTATTAAGTCTAGAAAAGGCACCGACCTTTCGCAAAAATTTGAGGCGGCTGAAAGTCAAGACACTGTCAGCAGTAGCGTAGCTGAATCAGTCCTAGGTCCATCGCTACGTCCGAAATATCTTCTCAAACCATGTATCACCGTATCTACTAATAATACTGCAAATTGTCTGAGTAGAAGCCAGTTGAAGCAAAGCGCTATGTGCACCAATTTGAGCTCTTTTGGTAAAGGAGACCGTATAATCACAAGCAAACACCGGAGTGAAGAAAAATCGACATCCGGAAATATTCGACGAGTCTCATTAGGTCATTCTAACGTCAGAAGACTACAGTATACGACTAACAATTTAGGTGTTGCACAAATCTCCTCAAGAACATGTCCAGTGGATTCCGACGTCAGTTCTCATATCAGACAAACATCGCGTCCTAGAGGGAATACTGGATGTCTTCAAATGAACTCCAGAAGTTTGGAACTGAAGCCAGGAAGGCCAATAAGTCACTCAAATCCCAGCCGCTTAATGAATCCTTCGTCCGCTGCGAACTCGTCAAAAACTGATATAAATCGAATTAAAGCTACTTCCGCCACAGCCAGCTCTTTAGATGCCAACAATTCACTACGCAGAAGCGACCCTACCGGCTCGCTTGCAATTCATGAATGGGAGGAAACTCACCATGATCTGACTAAAGGAGGTATGTTATTCTGTGTTGCTTCTTTTTTTGTTTTAATCATATATTTTTCATTTAATATTAAATGTTATACAATGTAATTAATTAGTCAATCCTATATTTATCATAAGCGCATATTGTTTAAAGCAAGTTTTTGAAATACAAATGAGTATAAATCCATTATGTTCCCAGTTTCAGTTTTTAACTAAGGCAGACAATAGCACATACTGACACGATATGACGTTTCACCCTAAACTTCGCAATGAAAAAGTTGGCTGATTCACTGAGGAAAAAGCGATTAAGAATATGTAATACTTCTTATATGAGGGGAAATTGTTTTCATTTCAAATAGTTACGCGTGCATTAACTTCAACTAGATTGTTTGCTGGACAATTTCTATTGAGGCATGGACAGAATGTTATGCCGCATTTCCTACTTCCATGTCAGTAATGCAATCCCACACCTTTACATTGAACAGGTAATACTGAGCAGTTTCGTGAAGTTTTCAGACCTAAAATAAGCACAACTTATATTTCTTCAATTTCATCCATACTGTATTGTTTTTGTGATGACGTAATTCGACTTTATAAAATTATTATCATCTAGCAGTGAGCAACCAACTTACTAGATGCGAAACGCCATATTTATATAAATTCGTGATATTTTCTTACCTGTTCCATTACTCTAGCTATTAATCTGAATGTCTAGTGCGTTCAATCGATCGAAAAAATGGCTAAGACTTTTACATTTGATTATAAGTTATGTTTTAAACACCAATCAAAGTTTGAACGTCTTTGTTTGAAGCAAGTTACTTAGTTATATCAATATATAATGAGTATTTATTATACAGCTTTCTTTTGAAAGGGCATATTATACAATGTCAAGTCACAATCAGAAGTCAAAATTCAACCAAGTTAGAAGGGTTGGATTTTGATCCCACTTTGTTAACTAAATCCGGGAAGAAACACATAGAGTAGCATTATGCACTCCGTTTTGCAATTAACAAGAATTTTCAATTGCTGTGCAAAATATCTGATTCCAATATAATTAAGACACCTTTTTATATAGGTGTTAGTCATGCCATTAATCGAGAATGAATGGTAATTTCACATAAGGTCAGGTCTCTATAACCATTTTATCATAAATGGCAGAATGGAGTTTGTACTATTTACAGCGTCTGCACAACGGGAATTTTTCTTAGTCGGTGCAATTTGTCACATTTCGAACGATGTTTATTTACACATTATGTTGCTTTTTATTATGTATACGTAATGAGAAGATTAAACGCATCAGTTCTGCGGTCTCGTGTGCTTTACTAGCCGTCTAGATGGGTTTAGGATTTCAGCTTGGTCGCACAAATTTTTTGCCTTAAACTACGAAGTGCATGTACCATTGGGATTACTATGTTGATAATACAGAATATGTAATGGGTTCCTAGTTGTATATGAGCCAATTTACTACCTTGGACGCGACGCCTATTGCATTAATACACATATGATAGTCTCTTCCAACCAAATATTTATGAAATTACATTTATGGTATTTCCTATATTAATTGAAAAATAAATTAATAAATGAATACGCTTATTTGCTTATAATGGAAGAATTCTACAGTTTATCGTCTGTATGACAAAATAACAGGAAATAGCAAGAGAGAGACTTTAATAAATACTGAGAGTAAGGCACAACTTAAATTTCAATTTACATATAAGATGATAGTAACGAAATTGCACAACAGAAACCAAACTAGCAATCAATAGTTGTTTAAAATTTGTTACTTATATATGGCACGAAAGCTGCAAACAGTTATTGTTCGTGACTGCATAGAAATTTTGCAGCCGACATTTCCTGTCAAATACAATGTGGGCGAGATTATTAGAGGTGAAAGCCGAATATTTAATTTTGCTTTCTATATGTACACATTGCGGTTTGATCATGGCTAGTCAGTTTGCCATCGTACAACGATGACTATCATGGAAGGTCGAAACGCGTCACTACGTATGGCTGACGGTAGCTTTGCTATGTTGTTCAAAAACTGGTTAAATACAATGGATTGGTTTTTACTTCCAGCTCGCAAACTTGATTTAAAGAATTGTTACTCCCACCCGCGCAATCAATGATTGTTTAATAACAATGTAGATTTTTGAATAAAGTTTGCGAACCTGACTAAAGTACCAATCCTTTTTTATTTGATCAATCACAAAAACAGCGAGACTACAGTCAATAAAAGAGGCTGGCGCGTTTTAATCTTCCATCGGAGCACGACGGCAAATTCACTAATACTGATACAAGGAAATACACATATACAGTGGGGAAAATCAGAATTGTGTCGCCTACTTCAAGTAGATTCACACTCGTTGTACTTATTTTTAATTTAGTTACAAAATTTCTATTCAGAAACTAATATAACATGTGATAAGTAACAGATTGCACAGTGTTTCCATCACAATTTGTCATAAATTGCTTATCCGAAATGTGTTTTTGATGCGCACCTGGTGTTTTTGGATCCAAATTGCATAGTGTGACTCTAAATATTTGAGCTTCACGTCTTATTCCCATTGATAATTGGATCTGTTCAATTTTATAGATCTTTAGGCATTTCTGTATCATTTTTTGTTACTACCATTGCAGTAGAAATAACATTTCCGAACAAAAATAATAGAAAATGTAATTGAAAAAAGATGCAATCCCATGTCAACCTGAAGACAGTTGCATGAAATGCGCGGCTTTGGTGGTAATGGGAACGAGTTTCGAGCATCTGTTCAAAGTTCGCCGGGTTTAAAACTCAGTTGCGGCATGACAGGAACATAATGGTGGCCATCAAATAATAACGAAACCAGCTTAGCAATGAATAAAATTTACTATGTAATAGATCATTAATGTGTACCATGTACATATATATACCTGTATATAGATTGTATAACCATAACACGGTTAATGATAAGTAAACCACCAATTTGATAAAGTCAATGCTGCGTTCTTAATATAAACACCTATCCCTTTATGTACATAAATTTGTCAGTATAAACTAGGTATTGTATAGTGTAGAAATGACAATTCATCCAATAGAACGATTTCGTACTTATTTGGAACTCATCATGTACAAGCAAATTTTTTTCGCGGACAGGGCTCGAACATGCCCACGTCTGTTTCTACTGACAAATGTATGTACTTAATAGGTTAGATGGTTTGTCAAGATCGCAAACTTTATAATAGTAATTTTTATAACCACCCGCGTAACAAATGTTCGTTTAATTATGTAAATGTTCATTTCAATGCCTCTTGCCTATGTAGTGTTTTGTCTGTACCGTAATGGCAGATTGTGAATTGTTAACTGGACCTTTGTGTTTAAAAGGATGCCATATGAGCTCCAAATAAAGGAAAGGCTAACCGAGAAATATTAGTTATTATATAGCTGAAAATTATTTGTAATAGGCAGCAGGATGGCTCAGGGTTTAGAGCACAAGATTCTGAAGCAGAGGTGCCATGGTTCGAGCTCTGTCAGCGGCGAATTCTGGACAGTACGTGATGAGTTCCCAGAAAGGACGAAACCGGTCTACTTGATCAATTGCCTTTTCAACATTATGGAATACTTTTTTATATTGACAAATGTATGTACAAGATCGCAACTTTTATTATATATAATTGTTATCACCAACCGCGCAAACGATGTTCGTTTAACTATGTAAATGTTCATTACTATAACACTTCCTCATGTATTGTAGTATCTGTTCATTAATGACAGATTGGGAATGGTTGAATCACCACGATTTGCGTTCGCGGATTGTCGCTTTGCACTATCCGTGTCCCAAAAATCCGATTTATCCCCATTTCCAAGTACGTATCTGTTTTGTCTTCGATCAGATTGGGTGCATATTTGTCCCTATCTTTCGAAAGCTTCAACATTATTCATACTACTCACTGGTTTTTAGTTGCTTAGACAAATTCTTTGTTTTAAACAATTCGTGATTCAAAAATCTAAATTAGAAATAGAACTATTTCGGAACGAGGTTACCACATTTGCTTAAATCTGCTATTTTGAGAAGGATGTTGAAGCCGTCGGAAGAAAGGGACGAATACGCACTCAGCTTGATCGAAGACAAAACAGATGCGAACTTGGAAATGGGAATCAATCTGATCTTTGTGAAACTAATAGTGCAAAACGACAACCCGTGAACGCAAATCGTGGAGATTCAGCATATGACACTAGCAATCCGCAAACGTTCAAAGAAGATTGGGAATAGTTTGTTAGAACTTTGGGTCTAAAAGGATGCCATATGAGCTCCACTTTAATAAAAGGTTCACTGAGAAAATTGGTTTTTATATTGCTAAAATTATTTGTAATGTGCGACAGGGTGGCTCAGTGGTTAGAGCACCGGATTCCAAAGCAGACGTGCACAGGCTCGAGCCCTGTCCGCGGCAAATTCTGGCCAGTACATGATGAGTACCCAATAAGGAAGAAACCGGTCTACTGGATGAATTTCCTTTTCAACACTACGGAATACTTTGTTTATATTGAAAAATTTATGTACGTAAAGTGCCAGGTGTTAATACACAAATCTCAACCTTGCTTATTATAATTGCTATCACCGCCCGCGCAACCAACTTTCGTTTTATTATATAAACTACTCATTTTTAGACGATGATAATATCCTATTTCGTAATTTCTCAACATTGGAAGGATAGCTGGCGTAGATCGAACCCAAAGGAAAAGGAAACTTGAATCCACCATCATGTAAAAAATAAGTTAAGTACAACCAGAAAAAGAACCATTCATTTTTACATGCTATTTAAAACCAATTGATTTTTAAATTATCGTTTTATAGATAATATTTTTTTATAATAAGGCAAACAATTTGATACCGTATCTATTTAATTAACATTATTTCTACATTGTTGTTAACTACTCGGCTCTCTACAGGATCTACTGGGAGACAAATCCGTTATGCTCCAAAATGTCTCGAGGCCAATGAAGCTGCTGTGTTGGAGAAAGGCGATAATTTCTTGAACAGTTTTGGTAACGTAACTGGATATAAGTTAAATTCATGTGGAGAAAAAAATAGTAGAACTTGTGGATCATATGTTTTGAACGAGACTCTGCCTGGTTCTACGGAAGATGAGGTGAATGTCTTGAACAAAGCGAACAGAGAGTGGACCTTCTGCTTGAATAACCAATTGGTTCACGAATACGATGGACTGGAAGGACATAATTTCGAAATATCAGAGGTACTCAGATATGGTTATGTCTACGTTTTATTTATTAGCAGTCTGAAGTGCATGTAATTTAATGATATTAATTGTATTTAAACGATACACTTTAGGTAAAATCATAATTTTATTCGTTTTTTTTCAACAATCTTGTCCTCTGTCACTGTTCAATGAATAAATATCTACCATCATTTAGGTTAAAATCGAGACAAATTTTATAATTCAAGGCTTCTAGGATATCTTCAAAGTGCTGGCATAACAATGGTAACGGGAAAAGAAATGCATTCGTGGCAATATGGCACAAAATTTAATGAAACATGTAGCAAATTATACGCCAACGAACTCTGATTCCACGCAGTATCAACACGTTAATGTGTCTAAATGATCGATAATACAACAAGGACTATCACTAATAGTATATCTCTTATTATATTTAGAAGTTTTTAAATTAAGTAGCATAAACGATAATGTTGTTATTAAATCATAGAAATTGTTGTCCAATAAAAAGCACAGAAAAAATAAAAATAATAAAACGGCTTCACTGTGTGCATAGTTTCTGCTAGATCACCAGAATCACCATCACTAACTGTATTACATTACAATTTACAAGTTGATACCTCATTGCACGTAACCATAGAAAACTCGTACAAAGAAAAGATTATTCATCAAAGAAGGAGATATGTGGCTTTAACGAAAAGGCCTGTATAAACAACACAAAATGGCAATTTAGAATTCTTTTCATGATAAGTGATTGGTCAAATTAACTGAATAACAAGGCGACATCCGCACAATCACTTCAATCCATGAACATAGCTTGCATTCAAATTTGCGATCTGTAAAGAAGACATGCAAGAATAGGTGTTATCTTCAATAAATTTACAAAATGAATGTCACCTAGCACGTACCATAGCCATTTAACAGAAGGTTTCGAACTATTAACTTTGTAGAACACATAGACTGGAATATGAATAGCACGTCAGTCCTTTTCTTTGGAACTGATTGTGGAAGACTGCGATTGTTTCTGCTATGTCAAAATCTCTTCCGCATGCTGTATACGCATATACGGTAGTAACAATAAATATTCCGCTCCGTTGGTCAATTGGAATGCAGGCCTACGAGAACGTGGCTGCATCAATTCAATTGATAAAGCCTAGTATACCTAAGTAAAGAGGAGTGCATGTTGTCGGACGCTTTATGTTGCCTATGTTTCTCAGACAGCGGTAATAAAATGTCTACAATGTTTGAAGTCTTACACCTCTTTAGGCCAAATTCCCACTTTCAAATATAAAAACTTCAATTAATTGAACTCTGAAGAAATTTAGTTATTTCAATTATTAATATTTGACCTGTGCAATCAATTTTTATACATTGTTTCAGAATCAACTAAGCACTGCACGATGTACTAAATGCAATGCATCCAGTAGACCAGTTCCATCTTTATTGGGATCTCGTCACTTACTGTCAAGAATTTGACGTAGACAGTACCTGATGAGATTTCAATAAGGACAAAATTGGTTTAATGGGTGAATTTCATTTTCTACACTATACGATGTTTAACTTAAACTGATGAGCTCCCAATAAGGACAAAAGTGGTGTAATGGGTGAATTACATTTTCTACACTATGTGATGTTTAACTTAAACTGAAAGAATGTATACCTAATGAGATTTGTGTTTATATCAAGCTTGCAAACTAAATTTAAATAACTGCTATCATCGCCTTCAAAATCAACTATCGTTTTAAACAATTTAAAAAAAAATCACATTATTAGTAGAAAACAGGACGAATAAAATCATCTTCAGTTCATGTGAGAAAATTTAGCTTCTTATATTCGAAATCGAACCAAACTTTTCGTGATAAAAATTGAGATTTAAAATATTCCAAATTATGCCGAAAAGACAATTTATTAAATAATGTTTGTTGCGAAGAACTAATATATATGCAAGTATGTATTAGGTTTTGCGAAACTAGTAAGAAATTAGTTCAGTTGTGACCAGAAGCATAAACCAAAGGCAGCATGAACGGAAAGTATAATCTTTCATACACTAGTTTCATTGCTTGTATAAATCGTGGAATAGTGTGCCCTTTTATACACTATATATATTTGGTGAAGAATGTGTAGATAATAGGGAGATTGTATAAGTCTATTCCATTCTTCTACTATATAATTGATTATATCTAAATACAATAAATGTCATATCTTTTGAAAACAATATTACTAGTACCTTCATTTATCACTAGAATACCTTTCAACTGTAATTTGTTCTTAGGTTCGCAAAGACAATTTATTGACGAAATGTGAAAAGTTAAATATGGGTTATTCGTTTGAATTTTGGTAAATGAATATAAGTTTTTCACAATAATCGGCCACAATAATAAAAATTTGAATCCATGTTTGTGAACAATGTTTAAAAATACAATAATTACGGAAAATGACTGTTTTCTTTCAACTTGAATAATTGTCATCTGCTTTTAGACATCTTCCAAAATTTTTCATGCATAAAATCATTATAGTAACGATAATTACGTTCTTTGGACATGTGAGACTTAATAAAATTTATAGTACACTTTCCGTGTGCGAATAGAAAAGGAAATTTTATTAGATACAATAGCCGTTTTTTTCTCATATTCTTCTCAAGTATGTACAAATTGAAAGCTAAACAAAATAGAAAAATGTAAGCATGAAGAGAGTGTGAAACAGAAAACAGCCAATCAATTTCGTGAATCACCTCCAGTTCAAGCTCAATGCCAGAACATACTATTTTCTTGCATAAATCCGGCTGCAGTCTGTTTATCCATAAAGCTTCGCATGTGCCTAACACCGTTCCGTAAATGCATTTCGTAATTACCTTAAATGTTATGCATGCAAAACATGCATGTGAGGTTTCATCGTTGTTGTATATATATATATATATATATATATATATATATATATATATATATATACATATATATATATATATATATATATTAACCATTTGTGCGCATTGTTCACTGTTACATAAACAAAAGCTATTTTTCCCAGTATAGTTGATCGTTTCACTTTGTTGCGCAAAGTTGTCGTTTCAACATGGTAACAGCGCCAGTGTGGATTGCAGTGTTAAACGCTCACATTGTTTGGAGACTTCTGTCATCGTATGCGCCTCTGTTATTTCCACTTCAGTTTGTTGCCAATCCGATTGTATGTTTGTTGATTCTAGTCGAGGGCCTGTTTGTTCTTGACTGGATACTAATAGATTGTTGTTGAATTTTGTTATTCTTGGCCAGTCGATAAGAATATCATGTTGATGAAACTTTTGAATATTAAGGTCAGGTGCTTGTTGTTTTATGTAAAGGGCTTCATAGATAAATAATAATTTTTCTGATTTTGCTTTATGTGGAATTGTGAAATTGGTCGAATTGACAGGGTGCCCCGTTGTCAATATATGATCGGAAATAGCTGATTTTCCTGACGGTGGCAAGCCTTTGTTAATCAATTTCTGTGGCAAATGTTGCTGTATTCTGCTTATCAATTGCTTCTTCGTACGTCCGATATATGTGCTACCGCACATACATGAGAATTTGTAGACTATGAATGATCTGGAGAGAATTGGCAATTGATCTTTGGC
>JAQBSW010011103.1:0-21438 GCA_029291075.1 Eudiplozoon nipponicum | reverse complement strand
AGCAGTCTTGCATACATTGAACTTGACTGGAAATGTCGGCTGCACAATTTCTATGCAGTCACGAACATTAACTGTTTGCAGTTTCGCCACATATACATATATAGGCAATACAATTTAAACAATAATTGATTGCGCGTGTGGTGGTAACAATTCTTTAAATCAAGTTTGCGTGCTTGAAGTAAACACCAATCCCATTGTATTTAACCAGTCATCGAACAACATAACAAAACTACCGCCAGCTGCAACGCACTGACGCGTTTCGACCTTCCATGATCATCATCAGAGTACGACGGCAAACTGACTATCGAGCATCAAACCGCATTGAATATATATGGAAATCAAATTTAGATATGCGGCTCTCACCTCTAGCAGTCTTGAATACATTGAACTTGGCTGGAAATGTCGGCTGCACAATTTCTATGCAGTCACGAACATTAACTGTTTGCAGCTTTCGCCACATATACATATATAGGCAATACAATTTAGAATAATTGATTGCGCGGGTGGTGGCAACAATGCTTTAAATCAAGTTTGCGAGCTTGAAGTAAACACCGACCCCATTGTATTTAACCAGTCTTCGAACAACATAACAAAACTACCGCCAGCCGCAACGCACTGACGCGTTTCGACCTTCCATGATCATCATCGGAGTACGACGGCAAACTGACTATCGAGGATCAAACCGCATTGAATATATATGGAAATCAAATTTAGATATGCGGCTCTCACCTCTAGCAGTCTTCCATACATTGAACTTGACTGGAAATGTCGGCTGCACAATTTCTATGCAGTCATGAACATTAAATGTTTGCAGCTTTCGCATATCTAAATTTGATTTCCATATATATTCAATGCGGTTTGATACTCGATAGTCAGTTTGCCGTCGTACTCTGTTGATGATCATGGAAGGTCGAAACGCGTCAGTGCGTTGCAGCTGGCGGTAGTTTTGTTAAGTTGTTCGACGACTGGTTAAATACAATGGGATTGGTGTTTACTTCAAGCTCGCTAACTTGATTTAAATAATTGTTACCACCACCCGCGCAATCAGTTATTGTTTTATTGTATTGCTTATATGTGTATATGTGGCGAAAGCTGCAAACAGTTAATGTTCGTGACTGCGTAGAAATTGTGCAGCCGACATTTCCAGTCAAGTTCAATGTATGCAAGACTGCTAGAGGTGAGAGCCGCATATCTAAATTTGATTTCCATATATACTTAATGCGGTTTGATACTCGATAGTCAGTTGCCGTCGTACTCTGATGATGATCATGGAAGGTCGAAACGCGTCAGTGCGTTGCAGCTGGTGGTAGTTTTGTTAACTTGTTCGATGACTGGTTAAATACAATGGGATTGGTGTTTACTTCAAGCACGCAAACTTGATTTAAAGAATTGTTACCACCACCCGCGCAATCAATTATTGTTTAAATTGTATTGCCTGTATATGTTTATGTGGCGAAAGCTGCAAACAGTTAATGTTCGTGACTGCATAGAAATTGTGCAGCCGACACTTCCAGTCAAGTTCAATGTATGCGAGACTGCTAGAGGTGAGAGCCGCATATCTAAATTTGGTTTCCATATATATTCAATGCGGTTTGATCCTCGATAGTCAGTTTGCCGTCGTACTCTGATGATGATCATGGAAGGTCGAAACGCGTCAGTGCGTTGCAGCTGGCGGTAGTTTTTTTATGTTGTTCGTAGACTGGTTAAATAAAATGTGGTTGGTGTTTACTTCAAGCTCGCAAACTTGATTTAAAGAATTGTGAGCACCACCCGCGCAATCAATTATTGTTAAATTGAATTGTCTATACTCTTTGTTATGTTTGTTATCGTAAATCCTTAAGCTCTCTATTATTTAAATTTTACAAATTATAATTGAAATCTACATGCGTTTGCAAAAAGTGAGCGCAACAGCCAGGGCGGTCATGCTCATGGATTTCTATTGTTTTGAACTGAGATCGGGTTTTAATTTTTATTTTTAGATTTTCTCAATTTCTCGTCTGATTTCATCTCTGAGTAGCTTGTTACACTTGGAATTTACTTTTTTTTTCATCAGAATTTTTGTATAGTTTCTCTCGCCTGACTTTCAAATATAACTTAATTTTTTACCACATTCCTCTATCATGTATCATATTTTGCCGTCAGCCTCTATCCCCTCATCTATAACTCAGTAATTATTATCCAATCTTGTTGTTCTCCTTATCTGGGAACCTCTCTATTCCCACCTTGGAGCCACACCGGATGCGTCAGGCCGATGGCTTTCTTAATATAGTTTTAAGAAAAGCTGCTTTGCACAATCACATACAACTCAACCTATTGCTTTGGTCCCCCATTCTCACCTCTCAAGAGATAATCTAGCCTCAGAATTGATCAAACAATTGGAGACAATTGTTATCGGCTGAAAGCTATCTTTACTGGCAAACATCGTGCTTTTGGGCTTTTCTGTCATAAAAGGCTGCCCAAAGATGAGCTTGAACTGCTAAAATTACAATCATCCTTAATATCAACAGAAAAAGTCAAATTAAACCGTGAATTCACATTTTTACAGCAGACAGCTGAACAAGCATGAAGCTGTCCACCAGTCACCCTGAATGGAGTAATCCATAGAAACGCCGATCGTTAATCGGAGGCATAGCATATACAAAAAGTAAATTTACTTAAAACATATCGTATCGCTTTTCCCATTCCTGCAATTTATCACTGCAAACCTTAATTGACCTTATAATTTCATTACCTATTTGATGTAGCACTGCCTTATAGCAACACATTAAGCACGCCTGACCAGCTCACATTGCTTAGCCAAATCCACAGGTACTGATGTAGTAATCTTACTCAGCGTGTCATTCGTTCTCTGTAAATATTCCTTGTCCTCCTAGAGAAAAGTGATAAGTCAGGACTTCTACATCGTACTCTGTTTACGATATGTTATGAATGTGTTTATTAAATCTAGAAGTGTGATATTTCATCGTCCCACTGATTTTTGCAGTGTACCTAGGCACAAACAAAAACAGTAAATCAGAAAATCGAGGTTAAATTACCTGAAGTTATAATTAAGATCTTTCCTGTTGTCGAAACACCTTGCAGTGTTTCAACCTTTCAGTGCCAAAAGAACAGGATTGAAGACAGAAGTAGAACATAGAATAGAATTGGTCGCTCGTTGTCTTGTTCACCAAAGGCCTAACCATTGGCTCAACACAAGCAACTAGTTGCTGTGTCCGAATTTCACCAATTGCGCAAAAAGGGGATTTGTAGAAGGTCAAATTCAAATTTTGCTTCCCCAATAGTGGTAGTTCCAAAACCTGAACCGGGACAATAGAGGATTTGTAGAAATTATCGTCTATTAAACTCAGTGACGAATGGTGATTATTATCCTCTCCCTAACCAGAATTCTCTGCTCCGAGACATAATGGGATATGAGGTTCATTCAACTATAGATCTCCAGAAAGCGTACTATCAGATACGGATGGAGGAACGTTATATACTACTCACCGCTGTCAGATTTCCAGGAGGGGGATCGCATGAATTTCTTCGAATGCCATTTGGTTTGAAAAACGCCAGTCAGATATTCCAGCATTTGGCTGAAGAAATCCTTCAGAATTGTCCATTTTCGAGGGTTTACATAGACGACATTATAATTTTTAGTCACTCACAAGATGATAATCGTAGGCATTTGGAAACGGATTTGACCAGGCTGGAACAATATGGATTAGTGGTCAAACCTAATAAGAGTAACATCGGATGCTCTTTAGTTAAATATCTTGGTCATATACTTTCCAATGACGGAATTAATCCTTTGGAAGATAAAATCCAAGCAATCATGGGCGTAACTCAGACCCGGACCGTGCGCCAGTTGCGAGGGTTCTTGGGCATGATCAACTATTATCGACGATTCATTCCAGGTCTAGCCGGAATTCTAGGATCCATAACACTCCATCTCACTCGTGAAAAGAGCAAGATCAATAAGCCTTGTCCTTTAAGCTTGAGTCAGGAAGACCGAGAAAACTTCCAGAAGACCAAGGAAATGCTAAGTGACATAACCACACTAGCGCTTGTAGATTGGCAGAAGCCATTCGAGCTAATCACAGATGCCTCAGATGTTGCAATAGGGGCAGTGCTTCAGCAAAGAGACAAGGATATAGTAAGACCGATTGGGTTTTATAGCCGAAAGCTTAATAATCGAGAAAAACAGTATGATACTTTTGTTAAAGAGCTTGTAGTTGTGTATGCCACAGTGCTGCATTTTGAGCATCACTTAGACGGTCATCAGTTCAAATTATTGACAGATCATAAGCTGTTGATTGGGCTTCTAGCAATGTAGATTGGTTTGTAGGAGCACTTAAAGATAAAATGTGTCGTTTGGCTCCGACCAGGACTCAAAAATTAAAAACCAAATGCTATGTGTCCTCTGATTTAAGATCGGCTTCGCGTGTTTATGTAACTAATGAAGTAGGAAAAACTGCATGACATTATTTTTCAAAGGACCATGTAATGTCAAGAGGATAACTGACAAAAATGTCGTCATAGAGGTAAATGGCATTGAGGATTCTGTTATTTGGATCGTTGCATTCCCCAGTTTATCTGGATAGGACTGAATTACCAGGTGAGTTGAATGACCATCGTTCCATGGACGAATCTGATGTGTGCAATCCAATTACACAGGCAAATAATTCAAAGCAGCAACTTTCACCAGACGCGTTGTTGAACACATAGACATCATGTTCTACCGAGTTACAAGATCATAATCTTCTGTCAATATCAGGCGAATTATCAGTGCCAATGACAACTGTACTGGAAGCGATGTCGACGTCAGGGGCGCCATTATTCACAACTCGTTCAGGACGAGGACAACGTCAGCCGAAGAACTATAATTACGTCTATTATTAGCCGTCTTTTTTTAGTAGGTGGTGTATGTAGAGGCAGATATTACCTTCGACAAAATTAATGTGACATTTATTGATAAATTTAAACCACCTTGGCTGATTGAAACGAAAATTATTTAAAAATAAATTATTCGTGTATTTTATAGAACATTCTTTGTTTAAATACTTGACAGTATATATAATTTTGATTTGTGCGTTATTTCCGTTTTGATAATCTGTACTTGACTGGCCTGACTTTCCTCAGCAAGCCGCATTTGTTTCTTTTTTCCAATTTGCGTTTATAATTACTCGATTTTCACAATATACACCTGCCATCATTATGTCTTTTGAATCGTACATATTGTGGATGTTCTGGAACAGGTAATTTAATAATTCTGTTTTCACGTTTTATTTTTTTCCAGGTTATTTGATCGGACGTTTTGCTACGTAAGAAGTACACAGTCCGTTTGCCTAATACTAAGTTATCAAATTAATAATTAGGTACGATCAGCATGGAAGATAATCTGAAATTTGAGGACACAAGCAAATTAGCTCAAGATATAACAGGCATGAATTTAATAGATGTGAATTAGAATACTAGCTTATCAGATTCAAATGTATTTTTAAAGACCGAACACGACTTCGCATCTATGGGTATGGAGCCTCTACAGTATTGCCAGGTAACTAGCCATTGAGATGCGGTTATGAATCAAGGACGGACTGGCCGAATAGTCGTGAGTTCAGTTTGTGATCCACATACCACACATGACTAATAATTTGGCAAGAGAAGTTGGGAAATTCCACCATTTGCTTCTTACTGTGGAGCACAATGGCTCAATATAATACGTAATTTTATGTCTGAAAGTTCAAATGACTACGTGGCGAGATGTCTTTATGTAGATCTTTTAATGGAATAAGTCGAGTACAGTTATCCTTTCGTGTTAGTATCATTATTCAATCGGTTTAAAGCATATTTAGTTTGGTTGTGTGCTTTCTTAGCGATATGAGGCTTTCTATTTCCATCCAAGACGATAATTGGTATGTCTAGACAAGGAAGATTTGAAAGACTTCAATGTTACAAAGAACGACTAGGTGGTAATACTTAGAATGGCTGAAAATGTAAATTTGTATCTATGGATCATCGCATTGTATAATTTACCAGTGTAGATGAATATACCGAGAAGTTAAATCAGTGAATGAACGTAATGCTCAGGCTGTGCTAAAATAACAAGGTCAGACGTTGGGAATACCAGTTGTATTAAAGCCATATTAATAAGATGCATCTTAATTTGCAATGGTGCATTTGGAGCAGCATAAGGAACATGAATGTTCTATCAGCTAGTGGAAGATGTTCACAACTATGTATAGCCGTTTTCTCAAACGGGAGGGCGTATACGTGGAGTTGAATAATTCCTCATACTAAAATAATGTAACAATTTATATTTCCGATTGAATTTTTCAACGGTTCTTTATACAAATAGTTTATAGAAAATATTATTCCAAATTTATTCAAATAATTTCTGGGATTTTTTGTTTAAATTCTTATGAGTGATTATATAGTTTGTCTATGGGCTTTTTCAGTTTCATTTTTTCTGTATTGTGGTACGTAGCCTTCGTTTGTATTGACATAAATATTATTATCAAATAGCGCGAAGTCCGTGCATGTGAATAAGTTAGTAGGACAATTTTAGCCGACCAGTTTGGAATGCCATCCGGTAAAAATGACCTAAAAAGTGTTTCCTATACTCAAACGAGCACAGATTTGGCGTCCGTGAAAATCTTGATAGTACATAAAGGTCAACGTACTCTACAACAATCACCGTCTATTTCCGTGTTAATTTTAACTAGAATAGTACATGCGAAAAACTAGAGTAGGTACTTGACATTTACTCAATGTGTCTTGTTTGTTGGCTAGTGGTCATCTTGCTGGATATACGTAGACCAGTACAATTGAAGAAATAGAATGTGGCAATTGATGTGCTGAATTCGTGATCATTTTTCATGACGACCTGCGACAACAAAAAGAAGGCTAGCCATTGTATACCTGCGATAAATAATTTAAACGTTAAAGATTACCTAGATGCCAAGCAACAATTGATTAGCGTTATATACCTTTATGACGGAGAACACACAACTCACGCCAAAGCATTCTCATTTATTCAGCTAATTCCTCCAGTTCCTCATGTACCACAACTGGACGATGTTCTAAAGCAACATGAAGAGATTTTCAAACCTATCTCCTTTATGTCCGATCGCAAGAGAAAGCGTGCCATCACAGCTCATCGTATCATCTTATCGAAGCCACTTTCTCATCCTCCCAGAGCACGTCCATTGGCATCACATAAACATAAGGTTGCCAAGCAAGTATTCGTCATGCTACGCCAACAAGGCATCTGTGCACGCCTGTGGTAGTGAACCCGGAACATTCAGAGTGTGCGGGGATTATCGTATTATCAATTCTTGCACACAGTATGATTCGTTCATCCTGCCAAATCGAGCTGACCTACTCAGAACTGCTATCGGTCATGCTGTGTACTTAAAACTCGACCTAGTGAAAGCCTACTATCAAGTACCGATGGACAAAGACTCCGTTTCTTATACTGCACTCAGATTCACCGGAGGTGGCACACACAAATATCATTATATGTCTTTCGGTCTCAAGAACGCATCTCAAACATTTAAACGTGTTATGGACGATATACTAGATGGTCTACCATTTGTAATTCCCTACTTAGATGACATTCTGGTATTCTATAACTCAATGTCCGAACAAATACAGCAAATTGACATTCTACTCGCACGTCTAGCAGACTATGGCCTCCGGCTTCATGGCAACAAATGTGTCTTTGCACAAACATCAATTGAATTCCTCGGTCATCAGATTTCCGAGAAAGGCATGACACCTCTACCTGCTAAGGTTCGTGCCATTCAAGATCTACAGCCTCCAACAACCGTTCGAGCTTAATGACTATTCTTGGGAAAGATGAACTTCTACTCTCGATCCGTACCTTGCCTTGTCAATATTCTGGTACCTCTTCACAAATATCTCGTGCAAGAAAGTCGTTTTGTCAAGAAATCACAACTAATTCAGCTCAACATAGACGACAGGCAGGCTTACGAGGATGCCAAAAGGGCTTTATTTAAAGTGACCATGCTTCATTCACCTGATTGGTTTCAACCTTATGAATTGAACACTGACGCCTCTGACGTTGCCACATGCGCAGTACTTCAACAGTCCATCATTGGCGTACACCGACCTATCGCGTTCTTCTCGCAGAAACTACAACCTCACGAGACGTGATATTATACATTAGGGAAAGAGTTACTCGCAATCTACAGGTCGATCCGACAATTTCTCATCTATCTGGATGGCCGAAAGTTCAAGATCTACACCGATCACCTTCCTCTACTCCCAATGCTGAGAGGAAAGAAAGAGTATATATATTCACGACGTGGCAATTCGCACCTTACTCGAATGCACGAATATGAACATAAAGTCACTCACGTCAAAAGGTCAGAAAACGTAGTCGCAGACTCCCTGAGCCGTCCTGCAAAACTCTGTGCCTCGGTTCTGTGTCCTTCACCTATAAGTACTCAGGAATTGCAAGCAGCACAGCAAAATGACCCGCTGTTCCTCGATATTGATCTATCAGGCGGCGAAGAAACGATTATTCCATCTCCAGGCAGTTTTGGTGACCACGGTTTGACTCCCGACATCTCACGAGCAATAGTGCCAACTGACGCTGTCACGCCGCCATGAGAGATAGAGGAACCACAGTCAGTGTCGACAGAGCTAATATTAGTGTTTACTCGTTACGGCACAGCCATAACGCCTCCTGTAAGGTTAGCCTCTGTCATTGTATACTAATTTTCATTGTCGTGGGGTATATGTAACACGCGGTTCCGCGTTACAACCCAACGAAGTTCAATTTTGACAAAAATTTAGTTGTAATTAATAGGGTTTTGTTTAATAATAAAACACACCCGCGCGCAATACGCCGGTAACATGCAGTGGATTATTGTGTGATAACGCTCAAAACCTAGTATACAGTAGATTATTGTGTGATAACGCTCAAAACCTAGCACAAAGTGGATTATTGTTTGATAACGCTCAAAACCTAGCATACAGTGGATAATTGTGTGATAACGCTCAAAACCTAGCATATAGTGGATTATTTTTTGATAACGCTCAAAACCTAGAATACAGTGGATTATTGTGTGATAACGCTCAAAACCTTGCATACAGTGGATTGTTGTGTGATAACGCTCAAAACCTGGGTTTATATTTTGTGTGCTTTTCATTAACCATCAGTGAACTTAAACTATATTCCTCAGACATTCTGGATTGATATTGTGTGTACTCTGCATTAATTATCAGTGAATCCATACTACATTCCTAAGACATTCTGGATTTATATTTTGTGTGCGCTTCATTAGTTTTCAGTGAATCTAAACCATATTCCTTAGACATTCTGGATTTATATTTTGTGTGCTCTTCATTGATTATCAGTAAATCTCAGCTTTACTCCTAAGACATTCTGGATTTATATTTTGTGTGCTTTTCATTAATTATCAGTGAATCTAAACTATACTCCTAAGACATTCTGGATTTATATTTTGTGTGCTTTTCATTAATTATCAGTGAATCGAAACTATTCTCCTAAAGCATTCTGGACTTATATATTTTGAATACTTTCTCGTTTATATTTTGTGTTTATTATGACTACTTTTATGCGCTTTTGATCTTTGCTGTGCAACATTGTGTTTAATAAAAGAATGATACTTCGACTACGCCTTCTCCCATCACCCTTCGGAAAAGAGTCAGAGGCTAATCATAAACATGGAGCTTAACAACAGCTACCAGGTAGATATAGGAATGGTATAGCATCACTAAATAGACAGCTAGTCCGCAGAACCTCTTACATTAACTACAAAACCTCCTACACTATAATTTGCGGTATTCAACGTTACGGTAAGCACACTTACAATATATATATTGCAAGAAATTTTATTCTAATAAAATGGCTGGTTTAGAAAATATTGAGGATACAGTGTAACACGCAGCTCCGCGTTACAACCCAACGATGTTCAATTTTTGACAAATGTAGTACTCTTTAAGGTCAAATAATCTAACTCTGTTCTTACACAATATTTCTCTTAACTGTGATTTTAGAAACAATCTCTGTTAGTTTCAAGCAGTTTTAATTGAGATTTCTTGAACTGCAATTTGATTTGTAATTAATATGGTTTTTTATTAAAATTACACACTCGCGAGCAATACGCAAGGAACATGCGGTGAATTATAGCGTCATAGTGGATTTATTTCTCTTCGTTGGATTATTCGCAATTTATACAAGTGACTAACTTTTCGCATCTAATTATGCCTAACCGAATTTTAGAGTACAATGGATTATTATAATTAATGTTATTTATATTTGTGCGCTACGCAACGACCGGAGTGAGCGTGCTTGTGGGTTTTAACATTTTTCTCTACTTTCGAAGGATATCGGGTTTTATTTTGTTTTTATTTTCATATTCTCGGAATTTCTTGTCTGATTTCAACTCTAGTATACTCCAGGAATCTACCTACACATTTTTTGGAATTTACCTTCAGTTATCAAAGATCTATTTCTAGCCCACCCGATTTTTCCGTTTATTTCTACATTTTAATACCTATTCTTTTTCGCTCATCAATACTCATTCTTTTCTTCTCTTTTACCGTAATCAACATTAATTCTACTCTTCTATCCAACTCCACCATGAACCAACTTTCGTCGCCAGCCCCCATCTCCCCGTGCCTCACCCAATAGATTATCTCCAATATTTCTGATCTCCAACAGCAAATGGCTGACATCACAGGATTACTTGGAGCACTGACCGGCAACATTTCAGTCTCCTCCGTTCAGCCCCATTTGTTGCGTCAAGCGGATGCGTTTGTGAATGGGGTAGCCAGGGAGGTTGCCCTGCAAAACTACAAAAAGCGAAACCTCTTTCTTTGGTCTCCGCGCTCACCACTCTCAAAGGACGATCTGGCCTTAGATCTCATCAGTCAAAGCTCGTCCGCCAGGCCACATCCCCTCGACAAGTTACCTTTGTGACAGATGCTATGACCCAGAAACCGGAAATACGTAAGTCTACTAAGGCCAAGCAAAACTTCGTCCCAGCCCCATCAACTTTGTCTCCCCCTACTGAATCCATCATCGACCCCACCCTTGACTGTTGCGTCCCAGCTCCTGATCTTTCTCTGTCCCTGCTCGCCCCCTCAACGCAGCTTCCGAGTGCCCCCTCGAGCCCAGATATCTCGCCCCCCTTTTGCTTTCAAACCCTACAACTGCCTCACCCACCTGATAAACGCGGGACAACAGAAATCCAAATCGACGCTGACCACTCTATCCTTGTCAACGAGCGGTCTGTCACCCTCATCAGCCCTAGATCTCGCTCCGCCCGCCAGCGGAAAGCCCCCGCACGCTTCTCCTCCCCGATCTAACCATCCCTCTCTCAAAGCACTCTCAGCAATCCTCATCAACTGCAGGTCACTAACGCCTAAAATTAATCAACTACGAGCTTTTCTGTCCTCTAACGAGATTGACATATGCGTTCTTGTTGAGACTTGGCTGTCCCCTTCCATCCACTGTGATGATCTTTTCCTCATTCATGGATACACGTTCCTTCGTAGCGACAGAACTGTCGGTCGTGGGGGCGGACTAGCTGCCTATGTCCGATCCCTTCTTATGCCGAAATGATTGTCGACATCGAACTCTCAAGGATTGGAATTTTTCTCGTTTCAGCTACAAATCCATAACCAAAGCATATCTACCTGTGTTGTCTACCGACCCCCTAATATCTCACTCATCGACGACACCCGTGGGGCACAACTTCTATCTACTTTTTTCTCTTTACACTCCGATCGGTACGTCGTTGTGGCTGATCTCAACCTCCCGATGGCTAACTGGCATAATCTAGCTTCCGAAGGTCACCCACTGCTTCGACTCTTCGCGGACAACCTGCTACACCAATTCGTGCATTTTCCTACCCGAGGGAACAACCAACTGGATTGTGTACTCTCCAATAACGAGGTGACCGATGTTCGCTCTCGGGAGATCTTCCCTAATCTTGATCACTGTCAGGTATCCTTCCTCTTACCTCTCTTATCCTTCACCCCTCGAGAAGACACCAAATCTTTCAGACGATTCACCAACTGGGAAGAGTTCCGCCGACTCTGTGACACTGTTAACTGGAGGGACCTCTTTCTCGCAAACAATCTCTCCTCGTGCTTTTCCGAAGTCCATAACATCCTATCCTCCCACTATAACTCCGCCACCTCTATTCAACACGTATACTCGACGAATAATTTGAACGCTCTGTTTAAGGCACGTGACAACCTCGAACGCAACTCTCGTCTACGCACATCGTAACTTGCCCGGGCCCTCGCTCTGAGACGCATTGATGGTCTCATTAAACAGGCTATCAACAAACAAGCGCTCCACATCGAAAAACGCATCCTCTCAGCTCCTAACCCCCGGGCAAAGTTCGCAATCATCAAACACCAACTGCTGCAAAAGCCTAAAACCTCGTTTATCAACTTCTCTCAGTCAGGCGACCCCTGCTTCGCCAATGATTATCTGACTCACCTTCTCGACTCCTTTTCCACTCCCACTCCGCCTGTTGAGATGTTAGACAACGGAGACACCGAGAACCTACGCTGGTTCCATGTCTCTCCGGCTTCCGTCGCCCAAGCAATTAAAAACATTAAATCTAAACACCAATTTGATCAATATGGTGTCTCGGTCAGTATGATTGCCCTTCTAGGCTGGAACGTCTTCTCTCTGATTGCAGATGTTATTAATCATTGTCTCGAAACCACCTATCTTCCCCCGGACTGGCTCAATTCGACGATCTCTCCTATCCCTAAAAATGGCACTTCTTCGATCTCATAATTTAAAGATCTCCGCCCCATTACTATCGTCCCTTCTTTCACCAAAATCTTCGACAGGATCTTATACAACCTAATCTACCCCTCCATTAAGTCTCATGTAAACTTCTATCTCCTCGATGATCAACATGGCTTTTTGAATGGCCGCTCCTCTTCCACCAACTTAGTTAGTGTTCTCGATCATTGCTACTCCTCCTTCTCTAAAGGGCTTCAGTGCACCCTCCTATTCCTGGATATTTACAAGGCTTTTGACTCGCTGTCATTTTCAGCAATCGAATCCGCCTTATTGAGAAGCGGTATCTGCGGCAACGTTCTCAATCTTATTAGTTACTATCTCCGAAACCGATATGCGACAGTAAAAGTTGTCAGTAGTCACTCGAGGCCAGCCCATATCAGATCCGGTGTTCCCCAGGGCTCCGTACTAGGTCCCATTCTCTTCAACCTTACGCTCGCGCACATACAGGTTGATGACAACCTTTTCAAACTGTTCAAATATGCGAATGACATGGTTATCGTATGCAGCAACTCCAAAACGTCCAACCCCTTCTTATCCCTTATATCGGAGCTCCTATCCTCGCTCCACTCGCAGCTCAGCAGAATCGGCCTCAAACTAAATCCCACCAAAACTCGCATAATGAAACTCTCCTCTGATCCATTCTGCTCTATCCCGGTTGCCAACTACCCCCTTGATATAGAAATAATAGATTCGGCCAAACATCTTGGCATTCACTTCTCAAAATCCCTAGACTTCTCCCTACACCTTACACACACTACCTCCAAACTCTTCAAATGGGCCCGTCTGATCTGTTTTAAGACTAACAATCCCACTCTCCAACTCACGTTATTCAAGGTCTACGTTCTGCCCCTCATTTCCTACGCCAGCGAATTCTACTGTCCTCTCACCCACGCCTCCTCGTACACCATTGAACAGGTATCCTCCAGATTTCTTAAGCGAGTCTTCCCGAACTGCCAAAACTACAGGGAACGCCTACTTCTAGCTAACCTTCTTCCGCTTTGGTTCACACGTCACCTTCGAGTCATTTCTTTTATCCATAAGATCTCAACTTCCTTACCACTCTCCAACTTTGCCCACCCAAGTCACCACTACGCCACACGTTCTAGTAACTCTTCTATCCAAGCCTACCATACCCCCACCATATTTAAAAAATCTATCTCTTCTCCAAAGCCACTAATGTCTTCAACGCTCTTCCCACAGACATAAAGCTCCTACCCCAGCACGAATTCAAAAAGGCAGCCCATCAGTACTTCTTCAACAAACTTCTTTGTGATACGACCGATTGGAAACGAAACTGGTTCCTTCTCAATCCATAACATTTACTTCACCCCAGGCTATCCTCTTTACTAACTTCGTAGGGTTAAATCCCTCAGGCAGCCATCTAATCTTCCACTTTACCTCTCTTGTCTTATTCTTTTCTTCTAGATTCACTAATACCACCTCTCAGCCCATTCCTAACCCCATTATATCCACGTTGTGGATACTCTACTACGTTTTGCTCATCCAACTCTTTTCTTTCTTTCTTGTTTCAGCGGGGGACCGGAAACCCAACAGCCCTACTGATCCACCAACGGTTCGCTTCGGACTTCGACTCTCCCTGGTCTTCTTTTAATCACAATCACGTTCTACGGATGCCTGCGATCCCTGCAAGACTCGCTCGCCTCAATCCTGCTGACTCCATCCATGTCCATGCTTTGCTCCATCAATTCAATCGTCACGACAATGGACTCCATCGGTCGACGTCTACCTCCGGGCCGCCATCTTTTCATCTTCATCTTTGTTTTCGATCTCACATTCACCTTGAAGATCTGATACTTCACGGACTATCTCCAATTGATCTTGTCTAGTCAAATGGAACTTGGCTTATATTTATTTTTCACCAGATTGAACTATCTTGATGTTAACGATAACTTTTCCCCTCCCCCTGCTATTAAATACTTTGCTAGTCACAGTTCCACTCACCTCCACATATCCTACCCTTGATTTGCTATTTCAATGGTTGGGCCAGTTGGCCTTTGATGCCAAATAAATGTATTATTATTATTATTAAATAAGTTAAAACCATAGCAAACAGTGAATTAATTATTTATGAAGTCTTTTCATTGAAGTTTTTACACGATTCTGATCTATTTATCACCAGTGACAACTTTTACCAGTGACTATGAACTTACATGCAACGTTATTTACAATACATTTGTGATCATTCGTATTAGTCTTCTGACATCACTCATCGGGAAAAGGCCGGGGATTGATCATAAAAACGGATCACAACAGCCGATACCAATCATATGTAGGGAGAAACTAATTCCGCAAAACTCCTACATAAATGGTGCCCCCGTTCGTCGAACTCACAGCCAGCAAAGAATTAATAAACATCTAGATTTTGAGAAATTCTAGCACTTTGGATGAATGCCACGAAGTAAAGGAAATTCTAAGACACATATCACAGAAAAACACCATCCCGAGATTACAATACTCGAAGACAGCCGCACAATGACAGGTGAGGACGATGTTACACTGCCATCCATTCTCGACAACACTCATACGCATAAGATGAGGTCCAGTTCAGGAAATGCAGGAAGCCCGGGGGTGAGCCCAGCAACAGGCCGCACCAACACATGGACACATTATAAAATATGCCAACTCGATCCAGACTACTTTGACGAGTGGGTCGACTATGTTACTTTTTTGGCCAAGGTTTCCAATATAACAGACGAGGGCTCAATAATTTTGAGGGCTTGGGAGACGAGCCCAATGTCTTTCAGACGCGGGCTGAAAGATATTCTGCATCAATACACAGAGAGCACATGTGCGCATCCATGGCAGAGCCTGCAACGTGCCGTAAAGCAGCGTTTGACACCAGATCGAGAAGACAGGCTTACAGAGTTAATGAGCCAGATGTCCCTAGGTAGCCTCACGCCTTCTGAGCTATTTAGGGAGATGGAGCAGAAAGCCTTGGAATTCAACCTGCCCAAGGAAATCGTAATGCGACTTTTCATACAGAAGCTCCCACCGGCATTACAAGAGATGGCTACGCTCATGCGCGAATCCCTCGAAGTACAAGACGACGTTCTGCTTGCACGTCTAGACAAGTGGTGGAAGAAACACTACTACAGCTCACCTGCCCCAGAGAAAGGCCACATCACCTCAAGACTGTCCGAATCACAATCCACCGCATCATCAGCAGGAACAAATGTCACGAATGAACGCCTCATCAGCCTGCTCGAGAACCTCACCGTCAGGCCAAATTTCGCCTCAGTCGATGCCGTCCATAATAGACGCCACCAGAGCAGGCGTGACCAGCGTCGACCACCGTCCCGGAATAGCGCCAAGAGGTCCACGTCGAGAGACCGGGCCACAGCTCTACAGTTAGCAGCGGAGTGATGTCCGAATCACCGCAGCTATGGCCTCTTCACACTTTATTGCCTCCGAAACGGCTGCACATTACCGCGCACAGACGCGACGTTCAAATGGGCGCGGTCACCCTCACCAGCACAGGAGGATCCGCCCATGGAAGATTCGTAAATCTGCTGGGGTCAGTCTTCTCTGCGGCAGTAGAGGCTGAGCATCCCAAGATCGTTGAACGCTCCACGTCTGATGGCTCGAAACACGTTGCTTTCGCGATAGAGCGCAATCAAACTATTGTTTTTACAGCGACGGCTCCAGTAAAGTCATGCTTCAAACGCCCAAAGGCCAGCAACCAGTCTCATCGTCAGTTGCCACTATCAACATTCTTTCTCATCCGTAACGCAACCTCTGGCGAATTATTTCTCATAGACACTGGATCATATGTAAACTTACTACGCCAGAATTATTTCGAACCTACCTACCCAGTCGACACCAGCAATCTGACCTGAGCCAATGGCTCCAATAGAGCGACGTTTGGAGTACGAGTACACACAATCTCGTTCTCCAACTCAAAAAGATGTTTCAATTATCCTTTCATCATTGCCAACACGGCAAGAAACATCATTGGACGTGGCTTTCTCGAACACTTTAACCTGACCATTCGTCCAAGAACACAAGAGATACGCACTGCAGACAATCAGTTGCTTACATCAGAGCTAAAACATACGACTCGCGCCAAAGCAGTCTCATATATACAGCTAATTCCTCCAGTTCCTCATGTACCGCAACTGGACGATGTTCTGAAACGCCATGAAGAAATTTTCAAACCTATCTCTTTCATGCCCGATCTCAAGAGGAAGCATGTCATCACAGCCCATAGTATCATCTTGTCGAAACCACTTCCTCATCCTCCATGAGCACGTCCATTGGCACCACACAAACATTAGGCCGTCGAGGAAGAATTCGCCATGCTACGTCAACAAGGCATCTGTACACGATCCAGCTCACCTTTTGCGTCGCCTGTGGTAGTAGTACCAAAGAGTGAACCAGGAACATTCAGGGTGTGCGGGGATTATCGTATTCTCAATTCTTGCACACAGTCTGATTCGTACATCCTGCCAAATCCAGCTGACCTACTCAGATCTGCTATCGGTCATGCTGTGTATTCAAAACTAGACCTAGTGAAAGCCTACTATCAAGTACCGATTGACAAAGACTCAGTATCATATACTGCACTCAGATTCACCGGAGGTGGTACGCACGAATATCACTATATGCCTTTCGGTCTCAAGAATGCCTCGCAAACATTCCAACGCGTTATGGACGAAATACTAGATGGTCTACCATTTGTAATTCCATATTTAGACGACATCCTGGTATTCTCCAACTCAATGTCCGAACATATACAGCATATTGAGATCCTGCTCACACGTCTAGCAGACTATGGCCTCCGACTTCATGGCAACAAATGCGTCTTTGCACAGAAATCAATTGAATTCCTCGGTCATCAAATTTCCGAAGAAGGCATGACACCTATACCTGCTAAGGTTCGTGCTATTCAAGATCTACAGCCTCCAACCACCGTTCGAGCATTACGACGATTCTTGGGCAAGATGAACTACTATTCTCGATTTGTACCCTGCCTTGCCAAGATTCTGGCACCTCTTCACAAATATCTCGTGCCAGAAAGCCGTTTTGTCAAGAAATCACAACCGATTCAGCTCAACGTGGACGACATGCAGGCTTATGAGGATGCCAAAAGGGCCTTATGCAAAGCGACCATGCTACATTCCCCTGATTGGTCTCAACCTTTTGAATTGATAACTGACGCATCCGACGTTGCCATAGGCGCAGTACTTCAACAGTCCATCAATGGCATACACCAACCTATCGCCTTCTATTCGCAAAAACTACAACCTCGCGAGACGCGATATGATACATTAGGGAAAGAGTTACTCGCAATCTACCGGTCGATCCTACACTTCCACACCTATCTGGATGGCCGAAAGTTCAAGATCTACACAGACCATCTTCCTCTACTTCCGATGCTCAGAGGAAAGAAAGAGTATTTATATTCACGACGTGTCAACTCACAACTTACACGAATACACGAGTATGAATATGAAGTCACTCATGTCAAAGGATAAGAAAATGTGGTCGCAGACTCCCTAAGCCGTCCTGCAGAACTCTGTGCCTCAATCCTGTGTCCTTCACCTATAAGCACTTAGGAATTGCAAGCAGCTCAGCAAGATGATCCATCACTTCGGACATTTGATGTCAATCGCCTGAAAACGTTTGATTATGATGGAACTCTGCTGCAGTGTGAAATAACTGGCGTGTGCCCTCGGCCGTTTATACCTTTGTCAAAAACGATATGGATAACAGGATTCTAGCCAAACTGATGCGCGGTCCTCATCGTGTGTTAGATCGACGTCAGAATTACATCATTTTGGAGATCAATGGCAAAGCTGAAGCTGTCTCCAAACACAGACTATTCCCGGCCGACGTTGATCCAAATGACGGTAAAGAAACGATAACTCAACCTCCAGACAGTCTTGCTGACTACGGACTGACGCCGACATCTCATCAACAACCGAGCCAACTGACGCCGTCACGCCGCCACGAGATATAGAGGAACTAGAATCAGTGTTGACAGAGCCAAAATCAGATGTTTCGCGGTATGGCAGAGCAATAACATCCCCTGTAAGGTTAGTCCCCTTCATTGTGTAATAATTTTCATTGTCGGGGAGTGTATGTAACAAGCGGCTCCACGTTACAACCCAACGATGTTTAATTTTGACAAATATGGTAATCTTTAAGGTCAAATAATCTAACTGTGTTCTTACACAATATTTCACTTAATTGTGATTTTAGAAACAATCTCTGTTAGTTTCAAGCAGTTTTAATTGAGATTTCTTGAACTGCAATTTTATTTGTAATTAATAGGGTTTTTTTATTAAATATACACACCCGCGCGCAATACGCAAGGAACATGCGGTGGATTATAGTGGCATAGTGGATTTATTTCACTTCGTTGGATTATTCGCAGTTTATACAAGTGACTTACTGTTCGAATCTAATTATACCTATCCGAATTTCAGAGTACAATGGATTATTATAATTAAATAAGTTAAAACCATAGCAAACGGTGAATAAATTATTTGCGAAGTCTTTCATTGAAGTTTTTACACGATTCTCATATATTTATCACCAGTAACAACTTTTACCAGTGACTTTACCACATCATATTATCAATCGGTTACATAATTCAGCTTATTTAGAAAGAATATCACAGTAGCCAAGATATTCAACTTTGTAAACATTATTCATTTCTTTTGCCGTCTAGAGCACGGACAATTTTGGTTGACTGTGACTTGTGTATAAGACATTCAATTGTGTTAACAATATATCATTTTATTGCCGTCTAGAGCACGGTCAATTTTGTTTGACTGTGACTTGTGTATAAGACATTCAATTGTGTTAACAATATTTCATTTTATTGCCGTCTAGAGCACGGTCAATTTGGACTAACTATGAACTTACATGCAACGTTATTTACAATACATTTGTGATCATTCGTATTAGTCTTCTCACATCACCCATCGGGACAAGGCCGGGGATTGATTATAAAAATGGATCTCAACAGCCGATACCAATAATATGTAGGGAGAAACTAACCCCGCAAAACTCCTACAACAACTCAACGAAGGTAAATTTTGATATATATATATATAGTTTTCTTTAAGATCACATATGCTAATTCTGGTTTGCGAACCTAGTAACAAATTAGTTCAGTTGTGACCAGAAGGATAAACCAAAGGCAGCATGAACGGAAAGTATAATCTCATGCACATTCGTTTCGTGCTTACTGGCGACTCATCAGTAGGAGCCGGTGGTATGACGCCCTTTAACCACTATATATTTGGTCGGAGAATGTGAAATAATAGGACGGTACAATCTCCTAAAAGAATGTTTAAACCTGCAATACTGAAGCTAACATCATATAAAGTCTACGACAATGCGACTTCAACGCTAACTCACACTATATAATATATATACCGAGTCTGTAAAGGATACTAAAACTATGGCTATTGTGCTGGTAACTGATACCAACATTTTTGTACCGAAAAGGTACATGCTACTAACATTATGGTTTCCGAGTTGGTACATGATACCAACCTGATGGATATGAATTTATACTGAAGTTCACCCAAATTAAGAAAAACAACAACTTCTGAACACCTGTTACTCCAGTAAATCCATACACTCTGGCCTTGATCGATATCAGTTATCACATTTCGCGGTAAACATGACATCATTCAATTCGATATATAACAGATAAATACTGTTTGTTGCAGAGAGCTAATATATATGCAAGTATGTATTAGGTGTTGAGAACCTAGTAACAAATTAGTTCAGTAATGACCAAAAGGATAGACCAAAGGCAGCATGAACGGAATGTATAATCTCATTCACATTCGTTTCGTGCTTACTGGCGACTCATCAGTAGGAGCCGGTATTACGCCCTTTAACCACTATATATTTTGGTCGAGAATGTGGGATAGTAGGACGGTACAATCTCCTAGACGAATGTGTAAACCTGCAATAGTGAAGCTAACATCATATAAAGTCTACGACAATGCGACTTCAACGCTAACTCACACTGTATAATATATATACGGAGTCTGTAAAGGATACTAACACTATGGCTATTGTGTTAGTAACCGATACCAACATTATTGCACCGAAAAGGTACATGGTACTAACACTATGGTTTCCGAGTCGGTACATGATACCAACTTGATGGATATCAATTTATGCTAAAGTTCACCGAAATTGAGAATTACAACAATTTCTGAACACCTGTTACTCCAGTAAATCCATACATTCTGGCCTTGATCGATATCAGTTATCACATTTCGCGGTAAGCATGACATCATTCAATTCAATATATTACAGTTAAATACTGTTTGTTGCGAGAGAACTAATATATATGCAAGTATGTATTAGGTGTTGCGAACCTAGTAACAAAATAGTTTAGTTGTGACCAGACGGATAAACCAAAGGCAGCATGAACTGAAAGTATAATCTCATGCACATTCGTTTCGTGCTTACTGGCGACTCATCAGTAGGAGTCGGTATTACGCCCTTTAACCACTATATGTTTTGGCTGAATAATGTGGAACAGTAGGACGGTTCAATCTCCTAAACGAATGTGTAAACCTTCAATAGTGAAGCTAACATCATATAAAGTCTACAACAATGCGACGTCAACGCTAACTCAC
>JAQBSW010011102.1:0-21440 GCA_029291075.1 Eudiplozoon nipponicum | reverse complement strand
ATAAGGGATAGCCTAGCGCCACTAGATGTGAGATGAGTGGATGTACACAGAAATAACTTAGGTAGAGGGTATTCATGTTTGGATTTAGCTTGCAGGACATTAAAATGAGTACAATAAGAAATAAAATAGTAACTTAAATTTTTTAAAATTAATTCTAAACATACTTACCCTGTAAATTATAATGCAAATAACAAAGTTCTTACCAAAACTGTTTTCATTACTTGCACTGACAATTTGGAACCAATTGCTACTGATCAACTAGTTAACTATAACACATATCAGCCACAAAAATTGAACATGGAATATGGTATAAAAACTGTCGCTCTTATATAAGCTCGAAGGCGTGACAAAAATTCAAACTGATTTAACCACAGTAATTGAAATATTCAAAACTGGTTTCACAGATTAAGCATGATGGATAATAACGAATGATCGAGTTATAAAATCTGATAGTTAGGGAACTTGAATCTTAATATAATTCATCGTATTCTTTCCATATGCAAAAAATTTTATCAGATAAAAGAATCGTTTCTTTCTCATATTCTTCTCATGTATCCAAAAATGAACATCATTTAATGTATAAATTGGAAGGAAAACGAAATATGAAGTTAGTGCGAAATATGTGAACAACTATTCTGTAACGCGCGGCTCCGCGTTACAACCCAACGAGTATAAATTTCGACAGATCCGGTTTTCCTTAGGGTCACATATACTAATTCTGGTTTTAGACATTATTTCTCCTAACTGTGACCAATAAATAAATCGCTACCTCGCAAAAAACCATCTACATACATTGCAACACATCCTAAATAAATTGGATTTATTTAGGTGGTTTTTTGCGAGGTAGCGGTTTATTTACTGATGCTATGATATTCCTACATATGCCTGGTAGCTGACGTCGGAAGAAATGGGTTTCGTGGGCCGTGCTTATAATCAGTCTCAATTATTTTCCCAGTGTCGTGATGGGAGAAGGCTAAGTGGAATTATCATTCGTGTATTACGAACAATGTCACAAACTAAATCAAAATTCAATGTTAGTCAAAATTGATCGTGATCTATATGGCAACACAATAAAATATTGTAAACACAATGTTAATATCCAGGCACAAAAGCATAAAGTCATAATAAACACAATGAATAAATCCAGAATGTCTTAGCAGAATATTTTTGGGTCACGGATAGTCGATTAATAACACACAAAATATAAATCCTGGCCTTGACAGCTAAAACACAGTAATCTACTTAATGCTACCGGCGTGTAACGCGCGGGTGTTTTTTTAAACAAACCCCTATTAATTACAAATAAAATTGCAATTCAAGAAATCTCAATTAAAACTGTTTGAAACTAACAGAGATTGTTTATAAAATCACAATTAGGAGAAATATTGTCTAAAACCAGAATTAGTATATGTGACCCTAAAGAAAACCGGATCTGTCGAAATTGATACTCGTTGGGTTGTAACGCGGAGCCACGCGTTACATATCAATTACATGCACCTCCTCCAGTTCAAGCTAAATCCTTGAGCATGCTTCTTCTGCATGCATAAAACTGGCTGCCATTTGTTTATTCATAAATCTTCCTATGTGACCAACTCCTTTATTTTTATTGCAGTTAGTAATTACATTAAATGCTACGTCTGAAAAAACATTCATATGAGGTTTCAACGTTGTATTGCGTATTAAATCAGGAATTTAGGTTGAAATGTTTTCTTATTCGTGTAATTAACCGTCTGGTCGATCAGTCTACGTTGATCAACAACTTGCGTATGTATATTGGTAAATAATTTCTGATGACCTCATTATCGTCAGTTTCACTTTGACTGCTGGTAAAAGCTGATGTGGTAACTTAAATTATAATCGCAATTTAGTTGCATTAAATTTCCTAATTAATTTTGCTTCAACTTACTTTTGTGCTATTCGGTAAACTGCATCCCCTTTAGTGGGATGCACAAGTAGACTTCTTTATTCTGATCTGAAAAACGTCTGTTTCTGTTGACTTTCCTTTTAATAATTGATTCAATTAATTGTCTAGGATAGCCATTAGCCATTAAATCGCTTATTGCTTTAATATATTCTTTATCCTTTAAATCTGGTCTAACCAACCTGTCAGTTCTTCAAATGCAAATATGAATTGTCGCTAATCTATATTGAAGCGGCAAAAACTGCTCTAATATAAATACTCTGCAAATTAGGTTGGTTCATGTCAAATTGTTATATATAATTAACCAATAGTATCATCCTTTATTAGTACATCTAAGAACGGCAAATATTCATCTTTGTCGTGCTCTGTCGTGAAACCGATAATCTTATGCGCTTCGTTGAAATTTTGAAACAATGTTTGTGATTGCAACCTGTTTATTAAGGACATTGCAAATATCATTCGCATACCAAATGTTCTGAGCATATTTACTAATATCACTCATTAATGATGTGTTCTATAGATGCCCTCGAAAAATCTCAGACAACATTGGAAATAGGGGCTCCCCATTTCCACATCATTTGTCTGTACATAGATGTTTACTTTAAAACAAAACCGTGCGTATTTTGTGCATAAAAAGATAAGCTTGCGTAGAGTGTTATCTGGCACCGGCGATAGTAATACGTCACGCTCTACCCCATTGACTATAATGCCAATGTTTTCGTCAATTGGAGCATTTGCAAACAAAGACGTAAAATCAAAAGACACCATAATCTTGCATTTTAACCTTCATATCTTGAATTCTACTTACAAACCATTTAGCCAATGCATGAAACGGAGAGTTGGCCATTTAAAATATTGGTCTCATATTACTTTTTGTGTTTTTGGTAATCCATACATTGTTGGTGAAGATGATTCAACTGGCTTGAGCTTCTGTGCGGTGGCATCATCAATTAAACCGTCATTTTTAAATATATCAATTTAATTTTTTACTTTGCGCACAGCTTTGTCTAGCTGATTTGTATTATTATCTATGCGCGTGAATTATGTAATATCATTCAGAACGTTTTCCATTCACGGCTAATTACTCGAATGAGAGAACATTGCAACTTGAACGCCTGATTAAAATCAAATGGTAAATACACGTCTGGAATTGCGCAACACGTCGTTGAAACCTCACATGTTTGATCTTCATAAGTAGCATTTAATATAATTACTAGTTTCAATAACAGAAGGGAGTTATCCATATACAAACCTTTATGTATTTAAGTAAGCAGAAGAAAAATGTTCAGGATTTGAGCATGAATTGGATGCAATAAACAGTTGATATGTTATTCACTTATTCCACACTCTCTCCATGTTGACATTTTTCTATTTTATTTTGCCTTTCAATTTATATATACTAGGTGTTCATTTGTAGACATTTGAGAAGAATATGAGATAGAAACTGTTCTTGAATCTGCTAACATTACTTCTTCATTTTGTTCAGGGAATGGGTACCATAAAATTTAATAATTTGTGAATTAACCATACTAACGTCAGTTGTTTATTTTACACCAATTATTCCCATCCAAAAAATGTTTAATATAGGGAACAAAAGCAGAATATTGAAAAAGATTTGATTAATAAATTCGTATTAGAAAAACGATTTAGCAAATCAGAACAGTTTCACTGCTCTACAATGCGGGCACGGTCGCCGGTGTACAGTACCGGCTAGTGTGGCGTTTTACTACATCTACATGGGAGCCCATGCCTACTTATGGTTGCCGGCATGGCAATCTCAACATAGTTTTACGACGTGAATTTACTCACAACTTCATCGTCGCTAAGGTCTTATACAACAAAATAGGCCTTGATTTCCTCTTGAAATAACGGCTCATTGTTGATCTTACCAATCAAAAAATCATCGACCCTCTTCACTGGATTTGAGCAAAGTTTTTGGACACTTGCTTCCGAGCGTTTGAAGTTACAGATCATTCAACCAATGCCAGTGCATCATTCGGCAGAGATATCTGCAGCTCTTTGATAACACAAGTTGCAGTTCGATCTCAGCAAGTCAGATCTATGATTCTTGAACACGATACACCATATCGTCACAGAAGAAAAACCTACTTCACTCAAGCAGCGACCACTGGCCCCTGCTGAACAGAAAGCTGCCCAAGAGGAATTTCCCAGGCTATTGGAAGATGGAATAAAAAGACCATCGAAAAGTTCATGGACGTCACCATTGCACTTAATCTCCAAATCAAATGGATCATAAAGAGCCTGTGGAGATTACGGCAAGTTAAATTCAGTGACCAAATCTGATGCATATCCTATTCCCAATTTTAACACCTTACTTGAAAAACTCAGCGGCAGCAAGTTCTTTGCAGTGATTGACCTCAGACAAGCCTACCGTCAAATCCCAGTAGCGCCGGAAGATATTGAAAATACTGCAGCTATCACTCCATTTGGCCTTTACGAAAATCTCTACATGCATTTTGGACTTAAGTGTGTTACGCAGACATTTCAAAAATTTATGAACAATGTATTTCGCGACGACGCCGCTTACTGTATGTCACATCTCGATGAAATAATGGTTTTCAGTCATGACACATGCCAACCTTTTACGAAATATCCTCTCACACTTATCCAACCACGGACTCAAGATCAACTGTGACAAAACGCATATTGCAACCACATCCGTGGACTTCCAAGGGCATCGTATCACGCCACAATGTATTCAACCTTTGGTGTCAAAGGCGAATTCAATCAAGAATATCAAGTCAACAAAGACTGTACTTGAGCTGCAAAAAATTTTGGGAGTCCTAAACTAATATCGCAAGTTACTTCCCGGACTATAAAGACAATATTATCCGTTGTGTAGACACGTGCGGAATCGAAAAGGACTAGGAAAGAACTCCATCATTTCTTGGTCAAGTGAAGACGAGGAATTACTTTGACTCGCCAACAACTCCTTAGTAAATTCTGCAATGCTAACGCATTCAGATATACAACAATAATTTCTACTCACGACAGATGCTTCTGAGTTCGTAATTGGGGCCACTTTGGAACAAGAGATCGACGGATTTCGGAAGCCTATCAGTTTTTAATCGCGTACTCTCCAACCAGTAGAAATAAGATACGACACATTCGATTGAGAAAACCTTGTCATCCACGATGCAGTGCGCCACCTTATCGGCATCATTGGCAGTATCAGATTTGTTTTATTTACACATGATGCACCATTAATTAGCGTACTTTGAAACGCGACTTTAACTCTCCCAAATACCCTGCCAGATTAAAAAGACTATTGTTACGTCTGAGCAAATAAAAATTCGACATCTTTCATGTCAAAGAGAATCAAAACTTCATTCCAGACGCAATTTTAGCAAGACGTCTCGATACAACCACCTTCACTGTCGTCATTCACAGTCAACTCCGTGACTCTCAGGAAACCGGGCCTAGCGCCATCTCTCCGGCGAACAGAACAGTGCGTGGACCCTCACAATCAAATATCAGTAGCTCGTCACCCCATTAGGTTCATTTGCCGTCTCTGGAAAGGCTTACCAATTCTTTACTTCACGGTTACGCAGTCCAACAAGCCAGTTCTGCCCACCAGCCTTCGACTAGTTTCACTCAATTTCTCACCCAGGAAGCAAAACGACAACGAGACTTCTTCTGGGATCACAGGCAAAACAGAACGCTAAACGGTAGGTCTCCGAGTGTGCCATTTGCCGGAAAAACGAGATCACACATCACACTCGTTCTAAGTTGCAACATTTTCGAACTACTCGCCTGGCCATCGTCCACATCGTCATAGTTCATCCGACAAAGATTCAATGTTTCAGCTACTATTTATTTATGATTGATAGATTTACACGATGGCCTGCGGTTCTAACTCTTGGCATCATTTCTGCAGACAAAATCACTAACGCTTTTATCTCTGCATGGATAGCCTATTATGGTGTTTCCAATGAGGTCATCACTGATTGAGGCACTTGCTTCTCATCAGAACGCTTCAAAACAACCTTGTGATTCATGGGATGTTCCTAACGCCAGACAAATATCTACCATCTCTAATCTAACTGTATGGTAGAAAGAATGCATAGAGAATTCAAAGCAGCTTTAGCGTTCTCGTCCATTAATGGTAAATTGGTCGATGCATTATCTTTAATCCTACTTGCCAAGCTTTCCAGTACATGAGAATCTATTAAAACGTCTGCGTCACAAATCCTGTATGACATGAATCTACGTCTGCCTAGTCAGCTTACACGTCTACTGCCCGCAAAGTATGACCCACAAGTCCAAGCTTCTCGCCTTAAACTTCATTTTGGTAAGATTTCTGAACAGCAGCCGAGACATACGCCTCGTCCATTTTACGTTCACCCGCAGCTCCACAGCTGCAAGAGAGTAATAGTTCATAACGACGGTGCTGTTGCATCACTTCAGCCAAAGTATCGCGGTCAATATCCGATTTTGCTCAGACAGCCGAAGTACATCATTATCATGCAATGTGCGACACCTATATAGATAAGCATAGACTGGTTGAATCCGTTTATCGAACCGCCTGATCCTGGCAAAATACAACCTTCTACATGCGAACCAGTCCCTATCTGTCTATAATTCCAACTTAACAATAGATTTCTATTCATAATGCATAACTGATAAATATTTACATTAATTTTATGTTATTCTACGTATCAAATCTTTAACTATATGCGCAACACTTGCGACCTATATCGCGCGACGTGACCTCGGATCCATATGATTTATTTACCTTTCCCACACTCACTTGTCTCACGTGGTATAACCGGCTGGTCTTAGATAACAATTGTGTAGTATTTTTGAACATTTCTTCGGTATTATGCCATCACTGTGGCAATGTTCCAGTACACTTTTTTTCGTTTCCATTTGATTTTCCTGTATATATTTTCACATTTTACTGTTGTAACTCCTAGATTAAATCTGAGCTCACACTTCCTATTTTGGTATGACCAGCTATTTAGAGCTGCACAACTAGTCATACGGATCGATTTTTTTATTAATCGGGCTTCTACGTGTGCCAGCCTCCACGGTGCTGCCGTATATCTTCAACAAATCAATTCTAAGCCTTCACACAGCAACTAATCTCTATGGTTTCGACTCCACAATAAAGGAACATCCAGCAATCAACCAGAGCAGGACTCATGTGTCTAGGATTAATTCTAGACATTGAAACGCTACTTAACTTTCTCGGAACTAGCCTGACAGGGATCATACGGTTTTTAAATATTTTGTAACGTAGCACGGCATTTACTTGCAGGGAACTTAAGGCAATTTTAGCATTTTCGTCCATTAATGGTAATTGGGTCAATGCCTTACATTTAATCCTACTTGCCAGGCGTTCCACTACACTGGAATCTATTAAACCGTATGCGTCACAAATCACAGTAACAAATAATTAGTCAACGGAAGGTTGTGCGTTCTAACTGAAGTTATTATTGTAAAACGCTCCGGCTTCATGTAAATGTCGTACGACATCACAAAGTTAGTTAGGTGCCAAGATGGATGTAAATAAGTACTGTTGAGGTCCATATTAGGGCCGGTATTGCTTTCTCCGGCAAATGCCGAGAAATTAGTTAGTTTAGCAATGTCTAGAAATACTCCTAGACACTTGAAACCGGCTCTGGTTGACCGGATGGTATTCCTTCTTTTGTGGCGTTGATATCAGCAGCGAGAGACTGTACGAAGGCTGAGTATTGTCCCATTGAAGATCTGAGACAACACCATGGTGACTGGCTGGCGTAAAGGTCCAATAAGTAGATGTTACTCCGTCTCACTAGTTGTGCAGCGACAAGATTTTCGTGACTGAAATTGACTCTATGTGTGAAGCTAGTCCAGATGTCAGCGTAGGTGAAAAGTCAATTTGACAGGAGACAGCACGCACACGAAGTGTGCAGTAGAAGGCAAACTTGAATACTGACTGGCATGGTAAATTCACCAAGCTTATATACTCTTGAAATCAAAAGCTTGCACGCTATTGGTTAACGGAAAATTTCGCTTGATTTAATTTGAGCCGCGTAAATTTAATTTGAATTTCACTTACGCAATATGTTGGCGAATAGATCTTGAGCCGTTACATCACATTCCTCTCTGAAAAAAAGAAAAACATTCCTCTCGGCGAGGCTTGATAAGAAATGTAGGGCAGAGTTCGAACCAAGTTAAGCAACTTGTTATTATTTTGCCCATAGCTATAAAAATATACCGTAAATGCTGGGCTCAAATATGCTTGTTGGTTGCTTTAACAATTACATGATGCCAAATAATAACTAGAAATTACAACACAAAATGTTAGCTGTAGTAGCCGATCATACCACATGAGGCAAAAAAGAGCAGTGTAAGGTTTAGGAGCCTCAGCCTAAGGACTTCAAGGTAGATTGACACTGAAATTGCCATGTTTAAGTTGAAACCTGTGCAGGCTGGATCGCCGTCGATGTTTGAATACGACCAAATAAGTTAATGTGTGCTCGACATTGTGGTTCAAATATTCGTAGAGTTGTCACTGTGCAACTGATGAAGTTTAGATATGCATTCAAAGTGGCCTGTACTATGATATGAAGCCGAAAATTACTTCGTGTTGCTACACAAAGCCATAGCTCTAAGTAGCTGGTTATACCAAAGTAGGCAATGTGAGCTCAGGTGTGAGCCATACGTTACAATGGAAAAATATATACATGAAAATGTACTCGAACATTGCCGTAGAGATGGCATAATACCAAAGAAATGTTCAAAAGGGCTACACAATTTATGGCTTAGAACAGCTGGCTATACCACGTGAGACCAGTGAGTGTGAGAAAAAAAATAATAATGTGGATTCATAGAGGCCACGTTGCGTGACATAGGGCGCAAGTGGTGCAAATAAAGTTAAAAATTTGATACGTAGAATAACGAAAAATTAATGTTAAAAATCATCAGTTACGCGTTATGCAAAGCAATCTATTGCTAGGTTGAGATTGTAGGCAGATAGAGCCTGAGAGATGTGTAGAAGGTTGTCTGTTCCCAGGATCAGGCGCTTCGATAAACGGCTTTGACCTGTCTATGCTTACCGATGTAGGTGTCGCACCTTGCATGATAATGATGTATTTTGGCTCTCTGAGCATAATCGTGTAAGGACTGCAATACTTTAGTTATAGTGGTGCAACAGCACTGTTGTTTCAAACGAGTACTCTCTTGCAGCTGTGGAGCTGCGGGTGAACGAAAACTGGGCGAAGAATATGTCTCGGCTACTGTTCAGGCATATTACCGAAATGAGGACGGAGGCTGGTGGCTTTGTTTTTTGGTCATCCTGTGCGGGTAGTTTTCGTGAGATCTGACTAGGCAGGCGTAGATCCATGCCATACAAGAGTTGTGACGTAGATGTTTGAAAGGATTCACGAGTATGGGAACGCGTGGCAAACAGAACTAAATGTAGTGCATCGACCCAGTTGCCATTAATGAATGAAGATGCTAAAGCAGCTTTGAATTCCCTGTGCCTTCTCTTTACAATACCGTTAGATTGGTGATGATAGGCAGTCGTGTGGCGTAGAGTGCATCCCGTGAACTGAAAGGTGGTTTTGAAACGATCCAATGAGAAGAAAATGTCTCTGTCAGTGATGACCTCATTAGGAACACCATAATTGGATATTCATGCAGAGATAAAACCGTTAGTTACTTCGTCTTCAGAAATGGTGCCAAGACGTAATGCCGCAGGCCATCGTGTAAATCTATCAATCATAGTTATAAGAAAGCTGAAGCCTTGAACCCTTGTCAGATGAACGATATCGATGAGGACGATGGCTAGGCGAGAAGTAGTTCTGAAATGTTTCAAATTAGAACGAGTGTGCTGTGTGATCTTATTTTTCTAGCAAATGGCACACTCGGAGAAAAATTGTTTAGTATCCTGCCTGAAAATGTGACCCCAGAAACGATCTGTAAGTAGTGGGAGTGTCGCCTTGCTTCCTGGGTGAGAAATTTAGTTAAATTAGTCGAAAATATTTCTCTGAAGGTTGGTCGGCATAACTGGCTTGTTGGACTTAGTAGCCGTGAAGTAAGCAATAGGTAAGCCTTCCCAAAGACGGCATATGAAGTTGATGGAGTGACGGGCTACTGATCAATAAATGTGAGTGTCACCAAGTTATTCTGTTCGCAGATGGGATGGCGTAAGTGCAGGTTCATTGCGTGTCACGGAGTTGACAGTAAATGGTGACGGCGAAGGTGGTTGTAGCGAGACAGCTTGCCTAGAAGTACATCTGCAATGAAGTTTTGATTCTCTTTGACATAAAAGATTTTGAATTGCCATTCGATTACACGTGAAAGCTGTCTTTCCACTCTTGCAGGGTACTTGGCGATAGTAAAAGTCACGTTTCAAAGTGCGCTAACTAATGGTGCACGATCTGTGAAAATAACAATTCTGCTGCTGCATATGATACTGATAAAATAGCGCACTGCCTTGTATATGGCGAGTAGTTCTCGATCAAAAGTTTCGTATCTCGTTTCTACTGGTTGGAGAGTACGCAAGTAAAAACTGATAGGCTTCCGAAATCCGTCGATCTCTTGTTCCAACTTGGCTCCAATAGCAAACTCAGAAGCATCTGTCGTGAGTAGAAATGGTCGTTGAAAATAATGATGCGTTAGCATTGTAGTATTTGCATAAGAATTTATGGCGAGTCGAAGTAAATATTTGTCTTCAGATGACCAAGTAATAATGGAGTTCTTTCTAAGTCCTTCCCGATTTTGCAGGTGCCTATACAAAGGATAATGTTGTCTTGAAAGTACGGGAATGAACTTGCGATAGTAGTTTTGGAGTCCCAAAATTTTCTGCAACTCGCTAACAGTATTAGGTGACTTGGTATACCTGATTGAATTCGCCTTTGACGCCAAAGGTTGAATACCTTGTGGTGTGATACGATGCCCTAAGAAGTCCGCGGATGTGGTTGCAACATGCGTTTTGTCACAGTTGATCTTGAGTCCGTGGTTGGATAAGTTTGAGAGGATATTTCATAAATACTTGGCATGAGATTCTAAGTCTGGACTGTATACCATTATGTCATTGAGATATCAAATAGAGTAAGCGGTGTCGTTGCAAAATATGATGTCCATGAATCTTTGGATTGTCTGAGTAGAACACTTAAGTCTAGAATGCATGTAGAGATATTCAAAAAGGCTAAATGACGTGATGAGAACAGTCTTTTGAAAATCTTCTGGCGATATCGGGATGTGGTTGTAGGCTTGTCTGAGGTCAATCACTAAAAAAATTGCTATCGTTGAGTTTTTCAAGTAAGATGTTAATATTTAACATAGGATATGCATCAAATTTTGTCACTGAATTTAACTTGCGGTAAACTCCACGGGCTCTGTACGATCCGTTTGATTTGGAGACTAAGTGCAGTTCCGAGGTTCGTGAATTTTTCGATGGTCTGATGGTTCCCTCTTCCAGCAGCCTTGAAAATACCTCTTGGGCAGCTTTCAGTTTAGCAGGGGCAAGTGGTCGCTTCTTAAGTGCAATAGGCTTTCCTTCTGTAACGATATGGTGCATCGTGTTGGAGACTCGTAGCTCTGACTTGCTGAGATCGAAAAGCGACTTGTGTCTTCGAAGAATTCCTGATATCTCTGCTGAATGATGCACTTGGGTTGGCTGAATGATCTGTAAATCCAAACGCTCGGAAGAAAGTGTCCAAAAACTTTGCTCAAATCCGGTGGACGGTTTGATGATCGTTTGATTGGCAAGATCAACAAAGGGCCAACATTTCTAAAGGAATTTAAGGCCTGTAATGTTGTGTAAGTCTTTGGCGACGATGAAGTTTTGAGTAAATTCACGTCGTAAACCTATGTTCAGTGGACGATACCGACTGCCATAAGTATGTATGTGCTCCCCTGTAGCTTTTGGGAGTAAAAAGCCTAGAGACACCTCAAGACACCCTTGAGAACTGAGACTGCTGCACCTGTGTCTGCGATGAATTCTTCGCCTGTTCTCAAATCAAGAAAATGCAGAAGTTCGTTGTGCTGTTTGGCGGAGTCATGCAAACAAGTAGGCTGGTGATTGCGACTAACTATTGTTAGTTTGGCTGTCTATGTGGCATATTCGTCGTGGACAAAATGAGTAAATAAGAATGTAAGATTTTAAGTGATTGCTTCCTTGTTGCATTGTTGATGCCGTTGATGCTCAGAAAGTACAGTCTTCAACATTCTGCGCCATACGTTTCCCGATCCTGATGCTCCACTGCGCCTGTATTCTGTGGCCTTCTCGTCAACTGTGTAAATTAACATTAATTAATTGCGTCGGTGGTGGTACTAATGCTTTAAATCATGTTTGCGTGCTTGAAGTAAACACCAATTCCATTGCATTTAACCAGTCGTCGAACAACATAACAAATCTACCGCCAGCTGCAACGCACTGACGCGTTTTGACCTTTCATGATCATCATCAGAGTACGACGGCAAACTGACTATCGAGGATCAAACCGCATTGAATATATATATGGAAATCAAATTTAGATATGCGGCTCTCACCTTTAGCAGTCTTGCATACATTAAACTTGACTGGAAATGTCGGCTGCACAATTTCTATGCAGTGTATATGCAGTCTGTAAATTGGCGTTCATTGGGAAATTCTTCAGAGCAGCATAGACATACTTGACATGAAAAAAAAACTTCTGGTGATTATAGCACCAGTTCGTTGAGGCATACCTTGTAAAAGATTTCGTGGATCTAGATCGCAGCCTACTCTTATTTCATGTTTTGGGTGTAAAATTTGGTGGAGCGTTCACCCGATTTAGCTCGGATTTCCCTATGGCCAATTCTTCTAGAACTTTAGCCATGTTTGCTATTGTCCTCACTAAAGGGGAGATCCTATCATTTTGCGGGGAAGGACAAAGGATGACGAAATTAACTTAGGTTCCATAACCCTTAATTCTAACTCGCATCTCTCAGATAAGTCATCTATTGAGAGAATGTTGGGTAGTGGTTGGCGAACAATTTTAGTGACTAGGGAATATTTTTAATAAAAGCAACCTTAGCTTCATGATCAGAAATATTGGTTTTATACCAACGTTTCCGCAATTCCCTTAAAATCCCAATGAGGCCAAGGTTTGGCAAATCTAACAGCGCATATTTATTTATTATCTGCTCAAGTTCAGTGGGACCAAGCAAAGATTCTACTTCATTTTGGATGCTCAAAATGAAATTGTGAAGTTTTCTAATGGTCTCAAGCTTTGGATAAATCCCTCGCTGCAATTCTAAAGGTGGTTTAGCGAAATCCTTTGACAGTTTTTGATGATTGTTATAATCTGGAAACGGTAGAGAAAGCGCAGTATACGCGCATATAGAATAGTTCGCTATCTTCATTCCAAACAGGAGCATCAATACATAAAATTGAACCTGAAAGTGTAACAATTTTACGTTATCTCAAATATATAAATTTATAAGCAAGATGAAATTATAGAAAGATGTGAAACAAAACGCTTACCGAAATCTGCTTCCACAGTTGAATTTGACGAAATAAAAATTTGTCTTCAAATTTGAAAGTGATGGAATGAGCACAAAAAACAGATGGAATTAGTTCTTTCACAGAATCTCAAGTTCCAGTTCTGCACTTCCGCACAATCATTACTGTACTTTCATTAAACCAAAAATTTCTGCGTCCACATTCCAGTTTGGCACACGAGATAACAAAGAGAAAAATTTTGAATATAACAACTTTCAAAAAAATTCCGCAAAAAATAATTTCCCACTAGACCTCGACATAAGAAAAATTTACAACCAGAGTAAAATGTGGTATATGCTAACGTTAATTTACTGTAATCTCAAAAAATAAAATGAAAATAACACAGTCGATTGTATTTATGCCAAAATTTATGTGATTTGCTAAGAAGTCTAAAAAACAGTTTTGTTCTCAGTATCCTGGCGCGGTCGCCAATTTGTAAAATGCTTCAAGAAAATGCCGTACGACATCACAAAGTCAGTTAGGTGCCAAGATGGCTGTGAATAAGTACTGTTGAGGTGACCTATTAGGTCTGGTATTGCGTTCTCCGGCAAATGCCTAGAAATTGGTTAGTGTAGTGGTGTCTAGAAATACTCCCAAACTCTTTAGACCGTCTCTGTTTGACTGGCTGCTGTTTCCTCTGTTTTAATGTTGACATCAGTGGCGAGAGACTGTGTGAAGGCTGAGTATTGTCTCGTTGAAGATCGCGACAACACCATGGTGTCTGGCATACCTGAAGGTCCTATAATTAGATGTTCTTCCGTCTGATTAGTTGTGCAGCGATAAGATTAGCGTTACTGAAATTTACGCTGCATCTGAAGCTAGTCTAGAAGTCAGCGTAGCAGAAGGCAAACGGGATTAGTGATTGACATGGTTAATAAACAATGCTTATTTAATCTTGAAATCAAAGGCTCGCATGCCATTGGGTAACAGAAAATTTTGTTTGTATTAAATGGCGCCGCGCAAATTAAATTTGAAATTCATTTACGCAATATATCGGCGAATTGTTCGTGAGCCTGTAACGACACAAATTAATGGCCGACATATTGCGTAAATTAAATTCAATTTTATTTAAGTTGCACCAATGAGAAAAAACGAAACTTGCCGTTTAACCAATAGTGTTCAAGTAGACATATATTACTATGGCATGCTATTTAAGCGCGGCAATTTACCATGCAAGTCAGTTGTCGCATTTGCATTCTGCTGTGCGTTACGCGTGTGCGATCTGTAGGCTGTCAATACCTGCGCTAGTGATTTGATAGTTTCACCAACAATTGGCTACATCCGTGACTCATCTTTTTTCGGTACAACCAGCGAGACGAGCCAATTAATTGCAGAACCTGAACGACGTTATCCACATCGTGATTACAACTCGACCACGGGAGCAACAACAACCAGAGTCCACCCAAGGCTCTAGGACATCTTCACACTCTGAATAATTCAGGAGAACGCACGACCAGGCCCTCTTAAGGGCCCCCTATCAGTAACAAATCTCTATTCAGAGCACCTTAACCGAGTTTGTAACGTCGTACGGCATTTACTTGAAGCCGGGGCGTTTACAAAATTGGCGACCGCGCCAGGATATTGATTATTGTTCTGATTTTTTTGGTATAAATAAAATTGACTTCCTTTTTCATTTATTTGGGATAAAAATAGATTAACATTTGCGTTTTCTTTACCCTAATCGTGGTCTTCTGGGAATTTTGTTGGGTATATATTCGTGGATTTGTGTTGAATTTTTTGGGGGATATAATACATTGGCATCAAAGGCCAACGGGGCCTCTGTTCATCTTTTCTACGTACAAAACGGTACCGTACGTACTCGACAGGCTCAATTGCGGATATTTTCAATTTTTGGAAGCAGTTACTGTGACGTGCTTTTGTTCTGCGCTCATTTAACTGTGCAAGCTTTTTATGGGTAAGCGTTTTGTTAAAGTATATTTATGTATTTTCATATTGCTTATAAATTTATGCTTTTAAGATCCCGTAAGATTGTTAGAATGTCAGGTCCAATGTTAGATATTGATGTTCCTGTTTGGGATGGAGATAGTGAACTATTCTTTATGCGCGTAGACTCCGCTTTCCTCCGTTTCCTGATTATGACAGTCATCAAAAACTGTCGAAGGTTTTTGCTAAACTACCTCCTGAATTGCAGCGACGGATTTATCCTAAGCTTGAGGCCATTAGGAAGCTACCTAATCCCATTTTGGGCCTACAAAACGAGGTAGATTCCTTGCTTGGACCCACGGAAACTGAGCAGATAATAAACAAATATTCGCAGTTAGATATGCCAAATCTTGGCCCCATCGAAATACTGAGGGAATTACGGAAACGTTGGTATAAAACCAACATTTCTGACCATGAGGCTAAGGTTGTTTTTATTAACAATCTTCCCCAAACATTAAAACTCTTTGCCAGACAGCTCCCCAACACTCTCTCTATAGATGACTTATCTGAGAGATGAGTTAGAATATAGGGTTTTGGAACCCAAAGTGAATCCATCATCCTTTTCTTCACCCCCGCAAGATGATAGACTCTCCTCTTTAGAGAGGACGGTGGCGAACATGGCTAAAGTTCTAGAAGGATTGGCCATTACCAAATCCGAGCTAAATCAAGTGAATGCTCGACCCAAATTCGTTCCTAAGCCCAATTATAACGGTAGGCGGCGATCGAGATCTCCGCAATCCTTTAATAAATATGCGCCAAAGAACTGGTGTTATAACCACCAGAAGCTTTTTTATTCATGCCAAGTCTGTCTTTGTTGTTCCGAAGAATTTCCGAATGAGTGCCAATTTCCACAGCTGACGGAAAGGACAACAGACCGCAGGCACAAGGGTGCATCAGTATCGGGAAACGTCTGGCGCAGGAAGTAGAAGACCGTACTTTCTGCACATCAACGGCATCAACGGCGCTACAGGGAAGAAGCCAACTACAATCCGACATCCCTGTCGACTCTTTTCGTCCACGCCGAATTTTTCACATAGAGAACCAAACGGACAACGCCGGTCGCAATCACCAGCCTACTTGTTTGCATGACCTGGCCAAACAGCCCAACGAGCTTCTGTACCTTCTTGATTTCAAAACTGGCGAAGAGTTCATCGTAGACACAGGTGCGGCAGTCTCAGTTCTCAAAGGTGATTCAATGGCCGAGATGTCGCTAGGCGTTCTTCTCGCAACAGCTACAGGCGAGCCCATACCAACTTATGGCTGCCGGTACCGCACACTCAACATAGGTCTACGACGTGAATTTTCCCACAACTTCATCATTGCCAAGGTCTCACATAATATAATAGGCCTTGATTTCCTTCTAAAATTTCGGCTCATTGTTGATCTTGCCAATCAAAAGATCATCGACCCCTCCACCGGACTTGAGCAAAGTTTTTGGACACTTGCCTCCGAGCGTTTGGAGTTACAGGTCATTCAGCCAACCCCAGTGCATCATTCAGCAGAGATATCAGCAGCTCTTCAAAAATACAAGTCGCTTTTCGATCTTAACAAGTCAGAGCTACGAGTCTCCAACACGATGCACCATATCGTCACAGAAGGACAACCTATTGCACTCAAGAAGCGACCACTGGCCCCTGCTAAGCTGAAAGCTGCCCAAGAAGAATTCTCAAGGGCTTTTGGAAGAGGGAATCACCAGACCATCGAAAAGTTCATGGGCGTCACCACTGCACTTAGTCTGCAAATCAAACGGATCATACAGAGCCTGCGGAGACTACCGTAAGCTAAATTCAGTGACAAAATCTGATGCATATCCTATTCCAAATATTAACACTTTACTTGAAAAACACAACGGCAGCAATTTCTTCTCAGTGATTGACCTCAGACAAGCTTACCATCACATCCCGGTAGCACCAGAGGATATTGGGAAAACTGCAGTCATCACTCCATTTGGCCTTTTTGAATATCTTTACATGCCTTTTGGACTTAAGTGTGCTACTCAGACATTTCAAAGATTCATAGACAACATACTTCGCGACGACTCTGCTTATTGCATGTCATATCTCGATGACATTATGGTATTCAGTCCAGATCTAGAATCTCATGCAAAGCATCTACGAAATGTCCTCTCACGCTTATCCGACCACGGACTCAAGATCAACTGTGACAAGACGCAGATTGCAACTTCATCCGTCGACTTCTTAGGGCATCGTATCACGGCCCAAGGTATTCAACCGTTGCCGTCAAAGACGAATTCAATCAAGAATATCAAGTCACCAAGGACTGTCAGCGAGTTGCAGAAAATCCTGGGAGTACTAAACTATTATCGCAAGTTCCTTCCAGGACTTTCAAAACAACTTTATCCTTTGTGCAGGCACCTGCGGAACCGAAAAGGACTTAGCAAGAATTCCATCATTGCTTGGTCATCCGAAGACGAGGAATTACTTCGACTTGCCATCAACTCGTTAGCAAATGCCACAATGCTAACGCATCCAGATTTTGAAAAGCCATTTCTACTCACGACAGATGCTTCTGAATTCGCTATTGGAGCCACGTTGGAACAAGAGATCGACGGAGTTCGGAAGCCTATCAGTTTCTACTCGCGTACTCTCCAACCAGTAGAAACGAGGTACGACACTTTCGGCCGAGAACTTCTCGCCATCCACGACGCAGTGCGCCATTTTATCAGCATCATTGGCAGTAGCAGATTTGTTGTTTTCACAGATCATGCACCACTAGTTAGCGCACTTCGAAACGCAACTTCATCTATCGCCAAGTACCCTGCCAGAGTGGAAAGACAGCTTTCTCGTCTAAGCGAATGGCAATTTGACGTCTTTCACGTCAAGGGCAAACAGAACTTCATTGCAGATGCCCTGTCCAGGCCAGACGTCTCTCTACAACCACCTTCGCCGTCACCATTCACTGTCAACTCCGTGGCACTCAGTGAACCTGCACTAACGCCAACTCTCCTGCGAACTGAACAACGCGGTGACATTCACATTCAAAGATCAATAGCCCGTCACCCAACCAAGTTCATATGCCGTCTGTGGGAAGGCTTACCATATTGTTTACTTCACGGGTACGCAGCCCAACAAGCCAGTTCTGCCGACCAGCCTTCAGAGAAAGTTTTTCGATTCAATTCACTCAATTTCTCACCCAGGAAGCCAAGCGACTGTCCGACTTCTTACAGATCGTTTCTGGGGTCACAGACTTAGGCAGAATGTTAAACGATGGGTCTCAGAGTGTGCAATTTGTCAGAAAAACAAGATCACACGACACACTCGTTCTAGGTTGCAACATTTTCGGTCTACTTCTCGCCTAGCCATCGTCCACATCGACATAGTTCATCTGACAAAGGTTCAAGGTTTCAGCTACCTTCTAACTATGATCGATAGACTTACACGGTGGCCTGCGGCATTACCTCTTGGCACCATTTCTGCAGACGAAGTAACTAACGGTTTTATCTCTGCATGGATATCCAATTACGGTGTTCCCAATGAGGTCATCACGGACAGAGGCACTTGCTTCTCATCTGATCGTTTCAAAACCACCTTGCGGTACATGGGATGCATCTTACGCCAGACGACTGCCTACCATCCCCAAGCTAATGGCATGGTAGAGAGAATGCATGGGGAACTCAAAGCTGCTTTAGCATCCTCGTCCATTAATGGCAACTGGGTCGATGCACTACCTTTAGTTCTGCTGGCCATGCGTTCTCGTACTCGAGAATCCATTAAAACGTCTGCGTCACAACTCTTGTATGGCATGGATCTACGCCTGCCTAGTCAGCTCCCACGTCTACTACCGGCACAAGATGACCCACAAGACGAAGCTACCCGCCTTTGACTTCATTTCGGTAACATGTCTGAACAGCAGCCGAGACACACGCCTCGTCCAGTCTTCGTTCACCCACAGCTCCACAGCTGCAAGAGAGTACTCGTTCGCAACAATAATGCTGTTGCACCACTACAACCAAAGTATCGCGGTCCTTACCCGATTTTGCTCAGACAACCAAAATACTTCATTATTATGCAAGGCGCTACACCGACATCAGTAAGCATAGACAGGTTGAAACCGTTTATCGAACCACCTGATCCTGAGAGCGTTCAACCTTCTACACACGTCTCAGGCTCCGTCTGCCCACAATCTCAATATCCTGCTTTGTATAACGCGTAATTGATTTTTTTAAACATTAACATTAACTATCAAAATTTTTTAACCTTACGTTATTTTTCGTATTTGTCTCACGTGGCATAACCAGCTGTTCTTAGCTAACAATTGTGTAGCATTTTTGAACAGTTCTTTGGTATTATGCCATCTCTGAGGCAATGTTCGTGTACATATTTTTATGCAGTTACCTTTGATTTTAATGTATATATTTTTACATTATAATGTATTTCTCACACATGACATTACACTGCCTATTTTGGTATGACCAGCTACTTAGAGCTAACGCTTTCGTGTAGCAACACTAAGTAGTGATCAGCTTCATATCATGGTACAGGCCACTTTCAATGCATACCTCAACTTTATCAATTGCACAAAGACCACTCTACAAATGTCATGACCACAACGTCGAGCACTCTAGCTCCTTTGGTCGTATACAAACACATTGACGACGATACAACCTGCTTAGGTTTTAACTTAAACCTGGCAAATTCAGAGGCGATTTACCTCGGAATCTTCACGCTGCGGCTCCCAAAACTTACACTGCTCTATTTTGCCTCACGTGGTATGACCGACCACTAGAGCTAACAATTTGTGTAGCAATTCCTAGTGGTTACCTGGCATCATATCATTGTTGAAGCAACCAACAAGCATATTTAAGCCCAGCATTTATGGTTCATCATATTTTTGCTTAACTTGGTTCGAACTCTGTCCTGCATTTCTTATCTAGCCTCGCAGAGAGGAATTCTTTTTCCTTTTTTTCAGAGAGGAAAGTGTTGTAACGACACAAATTAATGGCCGACATATTGCGTAAATTAAATTAAATTTTATTTACGTTGCACCAATGAGAAAAAGCGAAACTTGCCGTTTAACCAATAGTGTGCAAGTAGACATATATTACTATGGCATGCTATTTAAGCACGGCAATTTACCATGCAAGTCAGTTGTCGCATTTGCATTCTGCTTTGCGTTACGCGTGGGCGTTCTGTCGGCTGTCAATACCTACGCTGGTGATTTGATAGTTTCACCAACAATTGGCTACATCCGTGACTCATCTTGTTGCGGTACAACCAGCGAGACGAGCCAATTAATTGCAGAACCTGAACGACGTTTTCCACATCGTGATTACAACTCGACAAAGGGAGGAACAACAACCAGAGTCCACCCAAGGCTCTAGGACATCTTCACGCTCTGAATAATTCAGGAGAACGCACGACCAGGCCCTCTTAAGGGCCCCCCTATCAGTAACAAATCTCTATTCAGAGCACCTTAACCGAGTTTGTAACGTCGTGCGGCATTTACTTGAAGCCGGGGCGTTTACAAAATTGGCGACCGCGCCAGGATATTGATTATTGTTCTGATTTTTTTGGTATAAATAAAATTGACTTCCTTTTGGGATAAAAATCGATTAACATTTGCGTTTTCTCTACCGTGATCGTGGTCTTCTGGGAATTTTGTTGGGTATATATTCGTGGATTTGTGTTGAATTTTTTGGGGGATATAATAATAATACATTGGCATCAAAGGCCAACGGGGCCTCTGTTCATCTTTTCTATTTACAAAACGGTACCGTACGTACTCGACAGGCTCAATTGCGGATATTTTCAATTTTTGGAAGCAGTTACTGTGACGTGCTTTTGTTCTGCGCTCATTTAACTGTGCAAGCTTTTTATGGGTAAGCGTTTCGTTAAAGTATATTTATGTATTTTCATATTGCTTATAAATTTATGCTTTTAAGATCCCGTAAGATTGTTGGAATGTCAGGTCCAATTTTAGATATTGATGTTCCAGTTTGGGATGGAGATAGTGTACTATTCATTATGCGCGTAGACTCCGCTTTCTCGCCGTTTCCTGATTATGACAGTCATCAAAAACTGTCTAAGGTTTTTGCTAAACTACCTCCTGAATTGCAGCGACGGATTTATCCTAAGC